>JARQOD010006922.1:0-40948 GCA_033576555.1 Oophaga sylvatica | reverse complement strand
TTTAAAATCCCCGGGCTGAAATAAAAATCCTTTTTTTCCCCCAAAAAAAATTTTTTTTAGTCACTAATTTTTTATTTTCCCAGGGTAACAGGAGAAATTGGACCACATAAGTTGTTGTACAATTTGTCCTGAGTACGCTGATACCCCATATGTGGGGGGGAACCACTGTTTGGGCCACGGCAGAGCTCGGAATGGAGGAGCCCCATTTGACTTTTTCCAACCAAAATTGGCTGGAATTGAGTTTGGATGCCATGTTGCATTTGCAGAGCCCTGATGTGCCTCTAAACAGTGGAAACCCCCACAAATGACCCATTTGGGAAAAACCCCCAAAGAACTTACTAGATTTTGATGAGCTTTTTAAACCCCCCAAGGGGCTTCACACAAGTTTTAACGTAGACCCGTAAAATTTAAAAAAATATTTTTTCCCAAAAAAGATCTTTTCACCCCAATTTTTTTTTTCCCAAAGGGTAACAAGTCCAAAATTTATTGTGCTTTTTGTCCTGGGGGCTGATACCCCATTGGGGGGAAAACCATGTTTGGTGCATGGCGATTTTGGAAGGGAAGGAGCGCCGTCGGGAAAATTTTTAAACGCGAATTTGGGCTGGCCCATGTCGTTTTTGGAAAGGGCTCCTGATTGCCAAACGTGGAAACCCCTAAATGACCCCTTTTGGAAACTGACCCCTCAAGGAACTTATCTAGATGTGTGGTGAGAACTTTTTAACCCCAGGTGTTTCACTAAAGTTTATAACGTACAGCCGTAAAAAAAAAAATCTTTTTTTTTTTTTTACAAAAATGATTTTTTCGCCCCAATTTTTATTTTCACAAGGGTAACAGGAGAAATTGGACCCCAAAAGTTGTTTTCCAATTTGTCCTGAGTACGCTGATACCCAATATGTGGGAGAAAATACTGTATGGGCGCCGTCCCGGGCTCGCAAGGGGAAGTAGTGACGTTTTGGATTGCAGGGCTTTGATGGAATGGTTGGGTGCGTCATGTCACATTTGGAGAGCCCCTGATGCGCCTAAACAGTGGAAACCCCCACAAGTGACCCCATTTTGAAAAATAGACCCCACAAGGAACTTATCTAGATGTGTGGTGAGCACTTTGAACCCCAAAGTGCTTCACAGAAGTTTATAACGCACAGCCGTAAAAATAAAAAATCTTTTTTTTTTTTACAAAAATGATTTTTTCGCCCCCAATATTTTATTTTCACAAGGGTAACAGGAGAAATTGGACCCCAAAAGTTGTTGTCCAATTTGTCCTGAGTACGCTGATACCCAATATGTGGGAGAAAAACTACTGTATGGGCGCACGTCAGGGCTCGGAAGGGAAGTAGTGACGTTTTGGATTGCAGACTTTGATGGAATGGTCTGGGTGCGTCATGTCGCATTTGGAGAGCCCCTGATGCGCCTAAACAGTGGAAACCCCCCACAAGTGACCCCATTTTGGAAAATAGACCCCACAAGGAACTTATCTAGATGTGTGGTGAGCACTTTGAACCCCGAAGTGCTTGTCACGCTGTCTAATGATATGTATACAATGTCAGTAAACTATTAATACAGGAACAACACTCTATACAACAACTAGTATAGCAACATCAGCATGTAAGTATAGAATAGATTTACCTGACACGATATCTGCTGAACTCAGGGTTAATCTTGAGGACTTGATGAGCTGAAACAGGAAAGAGGTGGACCGGGATCTAACCTGACCCTAAACTGGGGTCCTAACTAATCCCTCACCTTGGAGGTACTGATAATGGTTCAGAGGTCCAAGTCTCCAACCTAACCCTGTCTCCTATCAGACCCTGAACCCTGTAATCAGTCCTAAGAAGGATCCTGACTACCACCAAAGGGATATGGGCTGATCTTAGCTAAATACACAGATTAGACATATAAGACAGACAGGATAACACTCGCTTGCATACACACTCAAACACCAAAGGAAAATAAATGGTCTGGGAAATAAACTCTAACCAAGTTGAGCTTAGAACAACTAAGGAGCTCACAACTAAAGTCTATACAGATTCATTCCTATCTGTGGTCTGCATGAAGGTTTCACTGGCAACTCCCCAAGCAGACAACCAGGAATTTAAAGGAAACCAATCAACAAATAAACAATTGCAGCCGGGAGAAACTGCACCCAGTCCCAGAACCGAGCACAGACAGAATTAACTCCCTAGCTGCCAAACACAAAGAAACAGCAGCTCAGCTGTGAGAAGTCAAAATGTGCAACCGCGACGATCTTCGTGGCAATGCACACATGACAGTACCCCCCCTTCTACGAGGGGCTCCGGACCCTCAGGGCCAGGCCTGCCCGGGTGAGTTCTGTGGAAGGTCCGAACCAAACGATCTGCGTTAACATCAGACGCAGGGACCCACGTCCTCTCCTCTGGACCATACCCCTTCCAATGCACCAAGTACTGAAGGGACCGGCGATTCAGACGTGAGTCAATGATCTTTGATACTTGAAATTCCAAGTTACCATTGACCAACACAGGAGGAGGAGGTAGAGGTGACGGTATGACTGGTGCCACATACCTTTTAAGTAATGACTTGTGGAACACATTATGAATTTTAAACGTAGGAGGGAGGTCCAGACGAAATGCCACAGGATTAATTATGGAACTGATCCTGTACGGCCCGATGAATCTGGGACCCAGTTTCCAGGAGGGCACTTTAAGTTTTATATTCCTGGTAGACAACCATACCAGATCGTTCACATTCAGATCTGGACCAGAAACTCTCCTCCTATCAGCCATACGTTTGTAACGGTTCCCCATCGCACTCAGATTATTCAATACACCTCTCCACACAGAAGCAAGTGACGACGAGAAACGCTACTCCTCAGGAACCCCAGAAGGGCCCCCCCATTGAAAGTACAAAACTGGGGATGAAAACCATATGCCCCAAAAAACGGGGACTTACCAGTGGACTCGCTCCGCCTGTTGTTAAGAGCGAACTCTGCCAGAGGCAAGAAAGAAGACCAGTCCTCTTGGTTCTCTGAGACAAAACACCGGAGATATGTCTCTAAGCTCTGATTCAGACGCTCTGTCTGACCATTGGTCTGCGGATGAAAAGCCGAGGAAAATGACAATTGCATCCCCCGACGTAAACAAAATGCCCTCCAAAATTTGGACACAAACTGAGACCCCCTATCTGACACCACATCAGAAGGCAACCCATGAAGTCTAACGATCTCCCTAATGAACACCTGCGCCAGAGTTTTAGCATTAGGGAGTGCAGGAAGAGCAACGAAATGTGCCATCTTACTGAACCTGTCAACAACCACCAGTATGACAGTATTCCCTGACGACGGAGGAAGGTCCGTAATGAAGTCCATAGATAAATGAGTCCATGGACGCTCCGGAAGTTTCAAGGGTAAAAGGGTCCCAGACGGACGGGTATGAGGGGTCTTAGAGCGAGCACACACCCCACATGACGCGACAAAAGTTATAACATCTTTATTAGCATTAGGCCACCAAAACCGGCGAGAAAGGAGATCTAAAGTAGCCTTACTCCCTGGATGTCCTGCTAGAGCAGAATTATGATGTGCCTCAATAACCTTTTGTCTCAACAGATTTGGGACAAACAGTCTCCCTGGAGGTCCTGCAGGGGCGTCCCCCTGAGCCTCTAACACCTCCTCCTCAAGCTCAGAAAATACAGCCGACACTACCACCCCCTCCTGAAGGATAGGACTCGGGTCATCCGTTTTCCCGGCCCCTGGGAAACTGCGAGACAAGGCATCAGCCTTTACATTCTTAGACCCCGGGCGATAAGTGACGACAAAATTAAACCTGGTAAAAAACAACGACCATCGAGCTTGTCTGGAATTCAGACGCTTAGCGGATTCCAAATACAACAGGTTCTTGTGATCAGTAATAACAGTAACCGGGTGGACTGCCCCCTCCAAAAAGTGACGCCATTCTTCAAAAGCTAACTAAATGGCCAAAAGTTCCCTATTGCCGATATCATAATTCCTTTCGGCGGACGACAATTTCTTAGAAAAGAAAGCGCACGGATGCCATTTACCAGGGGACGGACCCTGGGACAATATAGCACCCACCCCTACATCAGACGCATCCACCTCCACAATGAACGGCTGAGATGCATCTGGTTGGATGAGAACGGGTGCCGAAGCAAAACATTTCTTCAAAGAGGAAAAGGCTTGGCAAGCTTTGTCCGACCACCTAGAAAAATCCGTCCCTTTTCTTGTCATGTCAGTGAGAGGTTTGACGACAGATGAGAAATTACAAATAAATTTCCGGTAGTAGTTAGCAAACCCCAAAAAACGCTGCAGAGCCTTAAGATCCCCTGGCTGATCCCATTCAAGCACTGCTCTCACCTTTTCAGGGTCCATACGGAAACCGGAGGCTGACACCAAAAAACCCAAAAACTGAAGTTCCTGTACGGCAAATACACACTTCTCCAGTTTGGCGTATAATTTATTGTCTCGCAAGATCTGCAACACCTGTCTCACATGCTCCTGATGAGACACAAGATCTGGCGAGTAAATTAAAATGTCGTCCAAATATACAACCACAAACAGCCCCACAAGGTGACGAAAAATGTCATTAACAAAATGTTGGAATACTGCTGGTGCAGTAGTCAGACCAAAAGGCATGACTAGGTTCTCATAATGTCCCTCCGGCGTGTTAAACGCCGTTTTCCACTCATCCCCCTCTTTTATTCTAATCAGATTATACGCCCCCCTGAGATCCAATTTAGAAAACCATTTGGCGCCAACAATTTGATTGAAGAGATCAGGAATAAGAGGGAGTGGATACGGATCTCGAACAGTAATCCGATTAAGTTCGCGGAAATCCAAGCAAGGGCGTAGGCCTCCATCTTTCTTCTTCACAAAGAAGAACCCCGCGGCTACTGGGGAAGATGAAGGTCTAATATGCCCTTTGGCCAGACTTTCGGAAATATAATCTTTCATAGCCTGTCTTTCAGGACCAGAAAGATTATACAACCTAGCTTTAGGCAACTTAGCATCAGGAAGGAGATTAATAGAGCAGTCATACACGCGATGAGGAGGCAACTCCTGACACCCCTCCTCAGAGAAAACATCCCCAAAATCCTCCAAAAAAGGAGGCAATGTACTAGGCACGACCGCACTGATGACTGTGTTCATGCAGTTGCTTTTGCAAAACTCACCCCATTGGCTTATTTCTCTGGACTGCCAATTAATCACAGGGTTATGTTTAACCAACCAAGGAAGTCCCAACACAATGGGAGTAGGTAGACCCTCCAACACATAACAAGATAATTGTTCCCTATGTATTGCCCCTACCCGAAGGTCAATGTTATGAACCTCATGAACAAAGCTACCTTGGCCGAGAGGCCTGGCGTCAATGGAGAATATAGGGATCGGTTTGACCAATACACTCAGATGCATACCTTGAGCCTGAGCAAACTGAGCGTCAACCAGATTAGCCCCGGAACCACTATCAAGAAGAACAGACAATCTCTCCACTCTCGTACCAACTACCACCTCCACTGGTACAAGGAACTGAGAAGAACTGGCGGATGAAATACATACTCCCAGGTTGTCGTCCACCACACAACCTGGGATTAACAGTTTTCCGGCGACTTTTGGCTCAACAAGGCACGGGATGGACATTCTCCAACAAAATGTCCCTCTTTCCCGCAGAAAAAACATCTTCTAGTCCTGCGGCGTACCGCCAATCCCCTCCTACGAAATGATGTCCCTCCCAACTGCATAGGCTCATCCGAACAGACAAGGGGAACCTCAACATAAGGGACTTTAGTGGTAGGTGGAGAAACAACAGGGAGTGGGGTTACCTCACCCCTCTCCCGAAGCCGTCTATCAGTACGGATAGCTAAGGCCATAGCAGCCTCCAGAGAAGGAGGAGACTCATACTGAGCCAAAACGTCTTTTGATTTATCAGAAAGCCCATGACAAAACTGGCTCCTAAGAGCTGGGTCATTCCACTGAGTATCTGTGGCCCATCTACGAAACTCAGAAGCAAATTCCTCTGCCGGACGATCTCCCTGCTGTATCTTACGTAATTTTGTCTCAGCAAGAGAGACCCGATCTGGGTCATCATATACCAATCCCAGGGCAGTAAAAAATTGATCTACAGACAGTAGAGCCGGGGATCCCGGAGGAAGGGAAAATGCCCAGGATTGAGGGTCCCCTTGCAGAAGTGAGATAACAATTCCCACTCTCTGCTCCTCACTCCCTGATGATCGAGGCCGAAGCCGAAAATACAATTTACATGCCTCCCGGAAGGTGAAAAATTTGTCTCGCCCACCAGTGAACCTGTCCGGGAGAGCAACCTTAGGTTCAACTCTGGTTTGCTCCAGGGGAGACAAAACTTTGGACTTAATGTCCGTCAGCTCCATGGATAATCCCTGCAACTGCAGAGCCAGCTGGGCTACTGGATCCATGGTAACTGGAGATAATTTTTATGGCCAGTGAAAATGTCACGCTGTCTAATGATATGTATACAATGTCAGTAAACTATTAATACAGGAACAACACTCTATACAACAACTAGTATAGCAACATCAGCATGTAAGTATAGAATAGATTTACCTGACACGATATCTGCTGAACTCAGGGTTAATCTTGAGGACTTGATGAGCTGAAACAGGAAAGAGGTGGACCGGGATCTAACCTGACCCTAAACTGGGGTCCTAACTAATCCCTCACCTTGGAGGTACTGATAATGGTTCAGAGGTCCAAGTCTCCAACCTAACCCTGTCTCCTATCAGACCCTGAACCCTGTAATCAGTCCTAAGAAGGATCCTGACTACCACCAAAGGGATATGGGCTGATCTTAGCTAAATACACAGATTAGACATATAAGACAGACAGGATAACACTCGCTTGCATACACACTCAAACACCAAAGGAAAATAAATGGTCTGGGAAATAAACTCTAACCAAGTTGAGCTTAGAACAACTAAGGAGCTCACAACTAAAGTCTATACAGATTCATTCCTATCTGTGGTCTGCATGAAGGTTTCACTGGCAACTCCCCAAGCAGACAACCAGGAATTTAAAGGAAACCAATCAACAAATAAACAATTGCAGCCGGGAGAAACTGCACCCAGTCCCAGAACCGAGCACAGACAGAATTAACTCCCTAGCTGCCAAACACAAAGAAACAGCAGCTCAGCTGTGAGAAGTCAAAATGTGCAACCGCGACGATCTTCGTGGCAATGCACACATGACAGTGCTTCACAGAAGTTTATAACGCACAGCCGTAAAAATAAAAAATCTTTTTTTTTTTTGCAAACATGATTTTTTCGCCCCAATATTTTATTTTTACAAGGGTAACAGGAGAAATTGGACCCCAAAAGTTGTTGCCCAATTTTTCCTGAGTACGCTGATACCCAATATGTGGGAGAAAACTACTGTATGGGTACACGTTGGGGCTCGGAAGGGAAGTAGTGACGTTTTGGATTGCAGACTTTGATGGAATGGTCTGGGGGCGTCATGTCGCATTTGGAGAGCCCCTGATGCGCCTAAACAGTGGAAATCCCCAACAAGTGACCCCATTTTGGAAAATAGACCCCACAAGGAACTTATCTAGGTGTGTGGTGAGCGCTATGAAGCCCCAAGTGCTTCACAGAAGTTTATAATGTACAGCCGTAAAAACAAAAAAATAATTTTTTTTGTACAAAAATGATATTTTCGCCCCCAGTTTTTTATTTTCCCAAGGGTAACAGAAGAAATAGGACAAATTGCACAATAACTCTTGGGGTCCAGAGTACGCTGATACCCCATATGTGGGGATAAACTACTGTTTGGACGCATGGCAGAGCTCAGAAGTGAAGGAGCACCGTTTGACTTTTTCAACGCAGAATTGGCTGGAATTGAGATCAGACGCCATGTCACATTTGGAGAGCCCCTGATGTGCCTAAACAGCGGAAACCCCCCAATTCTAACTCCAACCCTAACCCCAACACACCCCTAACCCTAGTCCCAACCCTAACCACAAACCTAACTCTAACACACCCCTAATCCCAACCCTAACCCTAATCCTAACTTTAGCGCCAACCCTAACCCTAACTTTAGCCGCAACCCTAACCCTAACCCTAATGGGAAAATGGAAATAAATACATTTTTTTAATTTTATTATTTTTCCCTAACTAAGGGGGTGATAAAGGGGGTTTGATTTACTATTTATAGTGGGTTTTTATGATTGGCAGCTGTCACGCTAAAAGACGCTTTTTATTGCAAAAATAGTTTTTTGCATCGCCACATTTTGAGAGCTATAATTTTTGCATATTTTGGCCCACAGAGTCATGTGAGGTCTTATTTTTTGCGGTACGAGTTGACGTTTTTATTTGTACCATTTTTGAGCAGGTGACATTTTTTGATCGCTTTTTATTTCGATTTTTGGGAGGTTAGAATGAACAAAAATCAGCAATTCATGAATTTCTTTTGGGGGAGGCGTTTTTATTGTTCCGCGTGTGGTAAAATTGATAAAGCAGTTTTATTCTTCGGGTCAGTACGATTATGGCGATACCTCATTTATATCATTTTTTTATGTTTTGGCGCTTTTATAGAATAAAAACAATTTTATATAAAAAATAATTATTTTTGCATCGCTTTATTCTGCGAGCTATAACTTTTTTATTTTTTCGCTGATGATGCTGTATGGTGGCTCGTTTTTTGCGGGACAAGATGATGTTTTCAGCGGTACCATGCTTATTTATATCGGTCTTTTTGATCGCGCGTTATTCCACTTTTTGTTCGGCGGTATGATGATAAAGCATTGATTTTTTGCTTCGTTTTTTTTTTTTTTTTAAGGGGTTCACTAAAGGGGTTAACTAGTGGGACAGTTTTATAGGGGGGGTCGTTACGGACGTAGCGATACCAAATATGTGTACTTTTATCGTTTTGTTTTTTTATTTACAGGAAGAAATGAATTTATTGGGGAATATTTTTTTTTTTTTTTTTTTATTTTGGATTTTTTTTTATAACATGTTTATTTTTATTTTTTTAACTTTTTTACTTTGTCCCAGGGTGGGACATCACTGTATTTTATCAGATCGCTGGTGTGACAGTGTGCACAGCACTCTGTCACACCAGCGATCGCACAGGCATAGATGCAGGCTTCTCAGTGCCTGCTCTCAGCAGGCACTGAGGAAGCCGCCTCCTCCAGGACCCCGGCGCCATCTTGGATCCGGGTTCTGGGAGGGAGGAAGCCCTCAGAACAGCGCAATCACATCGCGCTGGTCTGAGGGTCTCAGGGGGGCGCGCAGGGAGCCCACTCCCTGCGCGATGCTTCCCTGTGCCCCCAGTACACCGCGATCATGTTTGATCGCGGTGTGCTAGGGGTTAATGTGCCGGGAGCGGTCCGTGACTGCTCCTGACACACAGTCACGGGTGTCAGCTGTGATAATCAGCTGACACCCGGCGGCGATTAGCTGCGCTCCCCTCAGAAGCGCAGCTGATCGCCTATGACGTACTATCCCGTCCATGGGCAGAATGGCACGGGTTTTATGGACGGGATAGTACGTCTAATGTCAGAGAGGGGTTAATTTTGGGCAAGGGTATAAAACTCAGAGGCCCAAACAAAGGGGGTCTTTTGCCTGGGGAGTTAGCTACCAGAGGCTGTGCAGCCTGACTCTATGCATTGGGACGTAACCCATCCCCCCTCAACCACATGGCATACCATGATATGAGATAACTGTAAGTTTTTCAACTTCATCCTTTTTATTTTGTAATTGTCTGTATATATTGTAATTGTCTCAATTTGTAACATCTTTTTATATTTTTGTAAACACTGCCTATTATTTTTGGAGTAAAATATAAAACTTTACTACCGTGTTTCCCCGATAGTAAGACACCCCCGATAGTAAGACGTAGTGGGGGTTTTAGGGGGATCGGCTAATGTAAGACGTACCCCGAAAGTAAGACATACCGATAGTAAACTCTACGTTGGAAAAATAGCTATATACCGGTACTTTTTGCATTAACTGCGGATGCGGACGCAGGCGGTGGGGCTCACTCGCCGTCGGGCACCCCGGCGCCCGTTAGCGGAGGAGAGCGGTGTCAGCGCTGCCACCCGCCCCCTCCTGCTCAGGTCCCCGGCAGCAGCTGGCACAATACTTACCTCTCCGTGCCTCGCTGCCGCAGTCCGGGCTCTAGGGGCCGCGGCGCTTCCTTTCACAGCAGCGCCGTGAATGACGTCATCATCAGCGGCGGCTGTGGCAGAGAGCGCGACGCGCGGAAGGTGAGATGTGTGTGTGTGTGCGTGCGTGTGTGTCTGTGTGCATCAGTGTGTGTGTATGTGAGAGAGTGCTTGTGTGCTGCTTGTGTGAGGGGGGGGGGCAGTGATGATGGGGAGGCATTTATGACAATGGGGAGGCATTGATGATAATGAGGAGGCATTGATGACAATGGGGAGGCATTGATGACAAAAATCGACATTTATTTTCCAATATAAGACATACCCCGAAAGTAAGACATATTGGTACTTTTGGGGGTAAAAAGAATGTAAGACACTGTCTTACTTTCGGGGAAACATGGTAGCTTTGCTCTCCTTGCTCTAATCATATCCCCACGTCCTCAAACTAAGTCAACGCTACTGATTGTGGTTGGCTCTTGACCCGATATTAATTAAAATCAGGAGCTGGTGGCAGCAAAGTGTGTTCTGGGCTTTTGGAGAGACCCTGGCAGTGACAGACGGAGTTTGATAAGTGTATATCCCGCCTGGGATGGGAATAGGTTATCGCCCTTACTGCAGAGTGCCTAATAACCAGTACACATCCAGGCGGCCCGTCTGGTGACTACTTATCCTAGATGCAATTCCCTGACTGACCTGAGGGTAAGGGGGGCGCCAGAGAGCTGCAAGTTGTGAACCGGAATTGAAAGGCGGGATAAACCAATAGACCCCCCCCCCCTGTAATTCATCACAGTCCAAGTGGTCGAACCCCCAAACATCCAACATTTATTACCGATCTTGTTAAAAGGTTATTCCCAAAATAACAAATTATCCCCAGTTTGTAGGATATGGGATAATGTAGCCCTCAGCAATCCCGGAAACAGGCACTAAACACAGAGAATGGGGCTGCAGAGTACTATCTCAAATGGATCAGAGGTGAACACGCTCGGTGCTGCTCCATTCATGGTTTATGGATCTGCTGAAGTGCAGCGCTCACCTATCTCCTGCAGTCCCATAGAAAATGAATAAATAAAGCGGGGGAAGGGAGGAACATCTGCACCTTTGCTCCAATTCAGACAGTGTTCTGTTGCTTCCAGAACACCAGTCTCACAATCATAGAGGTTCCCAACAGTCGGACCTCCAGCAATCAGTAAATGACCTCCTTGTATGGTTGTATGGATAGGAGATAAGCTGTTATTTTGTGAATAAACCTAGGTGATATATACTGTATATATCTAGATACTGAGTGGCACATTCGCTCTCCGGTACTGCTATGTGCGGACACTACGGCACTACTAACCATGCACTTTATCGATGTATTATTTAGCCACTATTGGAACATATCGTGATCATTTATCACAGGAAGCTTTTATTTTTCCAGGACATTTTATGAAATGAAAGCTGAGAATGATTCTGGGGATGACAAGAAACGTTTCCCTGTCTGTGTAGAGTAGAGATGCCACGTGACCACCGTGGTTATTGATTGGCTGCAGCGGTCACAAGCTGGATGTTTGTAAACAAGGATCAGAAGCGCGCCTGTGCCGAGTCGCTGGGGCAGGGGAGTAGTGTATCTTTTAGTTCTACGTCATTTGCTTTTGTTTTTATCTTGTGTAAACCTATTCAGTGAATTTTCGGTGAAGTTGTCCTCCAGAGCAGCGCTCTAGATTCTGCCTCATGTCTTCATATCTTTATTCAGCTAGAAACATTCCAGGCTGCTATAGAAATTGTTACTGTTTATGATCCGCGTCCTTGATACATTGTATCTCTCCTCATCACCATTGTTCTCCCTCCCCGCTACAATACACCGCCACTCTGTGCGATCACTATTACTGACAGCGTGGGGCAGGTTACGTAGACGGCCATTGTGGTCGCTGCTCATTCATGATGCCTGATGATACAATTTCCTGCTTATCTTTTCATCAATGTAATTTTACATAGCGACAGATGCAATGTGGGAACTGCTGAGCCTAGCAGAATACGGCTCCAGTCCTAGTGGAGCGGGAGATAAGCTGGAAAGGTGTCGGCGCCGCTTATCTCTCCTGCGCCATTAATGCGACCAGGAGCTCCAGAATTCGTATCTCATTCATCCCATTGAAGAAGGAAACTGTCATCAAGCTGACAACAGTGAACAATAGATTGGTTTCACCTTTTCTAAAATCATCCACAGCCTAGACTGAACTGGCTGACAGCAGGGAACAATGGCGAATGGTATTAACCCCTTCTCACAAGCATGGAAGAAGATGGAAGGAAATTAGATTGTGTTCATCTCCACTGCAGTCAACAGCCAAGACTGAACTAACTGATAACAGAGAGTAATAGATTGTTTAGTCTTCCTACACTCAGCCTCTGATAACAGGGAGAAATAGATTATATTCACTCCTTCTACAGCCAGCCGCAGCCCGGACTGAAATGACTGATAACAGGGAGTAATAGATTATGTTTAGTAGAGATGGTGGGAATCTATTCACCGTAACCTGTTTGATAATCTGCGGCCACCGGATGGGAGCCCTGAGAGCCATCTTCTACCTGCCAGCATCTGCGGCTCCTCTTTTTATTATCCAGAGACGTTATCATTGCAGCGGATGAAGATGTGCTGGACCTACTAATCAAAATCAGAGCTCAGGATGCCGGCAGGTAGGAGGAGGACCACAAGTCACAGGATGCTGGTGTGTAGCCCAGCTGCGCTCTGGAGCCACATGT
This sequence comes from Oophaga sylvatica, assembly GCA_033576555.1. NCBI lineage: Eukaryota > Metazoa > Chordata > Amphibia > Anura > Dendrobatidae > Oophaga > Oophaga sylvatica. The sequence goes on along the minus strand of JARQOD010006922.1, from coordinate 28,100 downwards.
TACCCTGGAGGATGTACAAAAGGTAAACCCACAAAACAAACCTGATATGCATTCACACTTCACATTTCCCTGGTGCCACCAGAGGGAGCCCTTGGAGAGTACTTAGGTATATAAGTGTGTGGAGAGATAGAGCAGAGAGATTAGTTTGAGAGGGAGATTGGGCTCAGTTGATATCAGATTAGCCTGAGGGCTGAGTGGTCAGAGTTCAGTCACTTGTCTGAGAGTGAGATCAGATCAGACAGTTGGAGACAGCAGAGAGAGAGCTTGTCAGACAGCCTAGCTGGGAGTTGGCTAGCTGCTGGTTTGTTAGTGGAAGAAACTGCCATCTACTGCTACAAGTGCTTATGTTAAAGGTTGAAGTAGGACGAAAGGCAAGTGGAAGAAAGAAGAGAGCGTCAGAGGATGAAACAGCATTGAGAGCTTACCTCTGCTCTGCACTACCGGACACCGGGTCCGAGCTTACTAGCATCTTCAAGACTAGTAGGAGATACCGGAGACCCTGTGGGACTACAGGTCACAGGGGCCCAGCAGTGCTGATACGTAACCGGGGTCAGGAAGAACAGGAGTCTGGTCAGCGCTACCATTAGAGACTTAGTTCTGTCCAAGAGAAGGCTCCATCACAAAGTCAGCCGGGCGTATACGAAGAAGGCAGAGTTAGACTTTGTTCCATGCAAGTCAGAAACTCACACACATAAAGAAGTAAGGAGGCCCTATACCTACTAATTGGGAATACTGGATGTACATCCTCCACCCTGACAGCTTCCCGGGACGTGCCTGCATCTACCATCAGTAAAGGTACAGAAAGAGACTTTCTTGTGTGTGTCTGCCTTATTGATCCTGCACCCCTACACCGCCATATACCCTGAGGGATCAGTCTTGCCTGTGGGAGACTTAACACCTTGCTGCCCAGTAACAACCCCTCAGAGGATCTACCCTGCAGCGCTGGTCATCCTGACCAGGAACCACAGGTGGCGTCACGAACATTTCTACAAACCTACAATCCCCTGTAAATATTCCCCTTTTAGTGAGCGCCCAGGGCCACGGACCGAGCTGCGCTACCCGTGACATCCCCCATTGAAGTGAACGGGCTCGGTGCCGAGTACCCCACAAGCCCTGGTTGAGCGACTCATGCTTTGGCGTCTCGAACAGGATCCGAAGCTCGCTATATGTGAGTCCTGTGTGCCTAAAGTGGACTGTTTTTGTGCAAAAGACTGTGCTGCTGTTTTGTGATTTTTGGCGCCATTTTCCGCCATTTTGCCACCATGTTCACGCCCTGAGGCACTGGTGAAGAAGAGGGGTGTGTATTCGTGGGCGTACCCCCCCTGTGGCGCGAAAGTTATGGCCGCCCAATCCAAGTGCTACTACAATGTTAGAGCATGCCCCACTGCAAGAGAGATCCGCCTCCTCTTCATCCTAAGTGCAAGGAAGAGAAAGCTAAAGTCCCGCCTCCACGGAAAAGTCCAGAGTGTTCCGGATGGAAAGCACAGTCTGGCCTGGCGTGAGATGGCGGAAGGACAGGAGTCACTGTGTGGGGGAATGGCGGTGTGCAGACCCCGTTCCCCTGAAGAAGTGCAGCCTGTACTCGAACCTTCCCCAGGTCGGGAGGACGACCAACTGATGCCTAGAGTGGAGGAGGTGGATGCGGCGCTGAGAGATCTGGCCGGACACCGCGCAGAGATTGAGGCGATGGAGCGGAGCTGGCGTGCCCTGAAACTGCGGCTGCAGTGGGACCGGCTGCTCTCCCCCTAGATGCGCAACTGCCACCCGCCCACCACTGGAACCAGCGGCTGAAGAGGAACCGGAGGCCGGCCCCAAAAGAGCTGTACCTGGCCCCGCCGAGGACGCGCGGGAGGAGAGGAGGCTGAGGAGGCCTTGCCCGGACCAGAATGCCAGCCAGGCCTGGAACCAGAGGCCGCAGCGGAATGCAGTCCCCCGGTAGGGACGATGGAAGACACCCAGCCACAAGTGATGGAGATCGACTGGGAGGAGATGGAGCTCCTGGACGACGTGGAGTACGCCGCCCAGAAGGAGAATGAGTGGCGACGCCGTGAGCATGAGGAGCGGCAGCAGCGGGAGCAGCGTGAGGCGCAGCGGCTTCGCCAGAGGTACTGGGAGCAGGATCTTGCGGACAAGGAGATCGTCCGGCGAGACAAAGGTACGCTCCGGGAACCGCGGCGCCAGGGGGCCATTAGAGACTTCAAACTCCAGGGAGGCTGGGGGTTCATCCACGAACCCGGCCTGTACCAGGAAGTCTTTGTTAACCGCAGGGATGTGGAGTCTCACCTGCCGGAGGGGCACCCGGGAAGAGATCTGTTGATTGGGGATGTAGTCTCTTACACACGGCATTGGGGACTTAAGGGATGGTATGCCCTGAACGTCTCCCGAGTCAGCGACCCAGTCCCTGAAGCCGGAAAGCACCCCGCGTCTCAGATCCCAGGCCCCAGCCACACCAGCGCCCGGCCGCGCACCTGCGTCCTATCCTGCAACGCTACAGAGCGCAGTGACTGCTAGTGCGCCCTCTACTGTGCCATCCCGCGCACCTGCGTCACACTTTGAAACGCTGCAGAGCGCAGCGACTGCCAGAGCGTCCCTAAGAGCCAAACCTGTGCGACCTGCAGAGCCTAAGTTTAGGAGAGGCACCTGTCAGGCCTCCAGGAAGTCGCAGAGTGAAAGTTGAAAAGAGGACTGTGGCTACCCAGACACCGGTAGCAGGACATGACTTTGTGGTACTGAGATTTAAAAATCACAGTGTGCTTCAGCCGCCGGTATGGAAGATGCTGCTATGTTCAAAGAAGATATGGTGATGCCGCAGTAGGACTCGGACAGGGTTTACTGTCATGTATAAAGTTACGTTTTGAAAATTTGCACTTTATGTAAAAATGTTTACATGTTTATGCTGAAGTAGTGTACCCCAGTTGGGTAATGTGGTTTTTGATAATGTGGACTGCGTGCTGAGGACTCTTGCAGCACAAGAACTGTATTGTAAATAGTTGGCACCTGGTGCCCCAACTTGGTCGTACGTAAACCACATCTACCTCTGAAACAAAACCCGTATGGTGTGGCCTTGAGTGAGGTCTGCAGCAGAGAAGTCCTGCAGCCCACCCAGGACCACCGTGGGAGGTTTGGTGCGGGTCCTCCAAAAGAATCTTGTGCATATTGTATTGAGAATGTTTTCTATGTCTGTATTTATTGAAACGTTCCAAGTGTCCTTACCTCCCGCAAGGGATGAGTTGATGTTTAATGTTGATATTATAAAATTCATTTTCTTTTTCAGCCCGGGAGTGCTGATAATAACTAGGGGGGGATGTGTAGCCCAGCTGCCTCTGGAGCCACATGTTACCCTGGAGGATGTACAAAAGGTAAACCCACAAAACAAACCTATATGCATTCACACTTCACATTTCCCTGGTGCCACCAGAGGGAGCCCTTGGAGAGTACTTAGGTATATAAGGGGGTGGAGAGATAGAGCAGAGAGATTAGTTTGAGAGGGAGATTGGGCTCAGTTGAGATCAGATTAGCCTGAGGGCTGAGTGGTCAGAGTTCAGTCACTTGTCTGAGAGTGAGATCAGATCAGACAGTTGGAGACAGCAGAGAGAGAGCTTGTCAGACAGCCTAGCTGGGAGTTGGCTAGCTGCTGGTTTGTTAGTGGAAGAAACTGCCATCTACTGCTACAAGTGCTTATGTTAAAGGTGAGAGTAGGAAAAAGGCAAGTGGAAGAAAGAAGAGAGCGTCAGAGGATGAAACAGCATTGAGAGCTTACCTCTGCTCTGCACTACCGGACACCGGGTCCGAGCTTGCTAGCATCTTCAAGACTAGTGGGAGAAACTGGAGACCCTGTGGGACTACAGGTCACAGGGGCCCAGCAGTGCTGATACGTAACCGGGGTCAGGAAGAACAGGATCTGGTCAGCGCTACCATTAGAGACTTAGTTCTGTCCAAGAGAAGGCCTCACCACAAGATCAGCCGGGCGTATACGAAGAAGGCAGAGTTAGACTTTGTTCTATGCAAGTCAGAAACTCACACACATAAAGAAGTAAGGAGGCCCTATACCTACTAATTGGGAATACTGGATGTACATCCTCCACCCTGACAGCTTCCCGGGACGTGCCTGCATCTACCATCAGTAAAGGTACAGAAAGAGACTTTCTTGTGTGTGTCTGCCTTATTGATCCTGCACCCCTACACCGCCATATACCCTGAGGGATCAGTCTTGCCTGTGGGAGACTTAACACCTTGCTGCCCAGTAACAACCCCTCAGAGGATCTACCCTGCAGCGCTGGTCATCCTGACCAGGAACCACAGGTGGCGTCACAAACATTTCTACAAACCTACAATCCCCTGTAAATATTCCCCTTTTAGTGAGCTCCCAGGGCCACGGACCGAGCTGCGCTACCCGTGACATCCCCCATTGAAATGAACGGGCTCGGTGCCGAGTACCCCACAAGCCCTGGTTGAGCGACTCACTGGCAGGTAGGAAGAGGACCACAAGCCCCATGATGCTGGCAGGTAGGAGAAGAGCCACAGGTCCCAGGATGCTGGCAGGTAGGAGGAGAATCCAAGTCACAGGATGCCTACAGGTAGGAGGAGGACCACAGGTCTCAGGATGCTAGCAGGTAGGAGGAGGACCACAAATCACAGGATGCTGGCAGACAGGAGGAGGACAGTATGTCCCAGGATGCTGGCAGGTAGGAGGAGAATCACAAGTCACAGGATGCCTACAGGTAGGAGGAGGACCACAAGTCCCACGATGCTGGCAGGTAGAAGAGCCACAGGTCCCAGGATGCTGGCAGGTAGGAGGAGGACCACAAGTCACAGGATGCCTACAGATAGGAGGAGGACCACAGGTCTCAGGATGCTGGCAGGTAGGAGGAGAATCACAAGTCACAAGATGATGGCAGGAAGGAGGAGGACCACAAGTCACAGGATGCTGGCAGGTAGAAGAGCCACAGGTCCCAGGATGCTGGCAGAAGGAGGAGGACCACAAGTCACAGGAAGCCTACAGGTAGGAGGAGGACCACAGGTCTCAGGATGCAGGCAGGTAGGAGGAGGACCACAAATCCCAGGATGCTGGCAGGTAGGAGGAGAACCGCACATCCCAGGATGGCATCAGGAGGTACAGATGAAGCAAATCTAAATCTGGCAATTAACACTATACATGTCAAAAACTTTATCCTGACTTTTATCACATCACATACCAAGAAATATGTGAAATGAATGTTGTCTGCCGCTGTCCCATGCTCCCTTGCAATGGTGATCTGCGCTGATGTGCGGGGGGGACATGGATCCCATAGAAGTTCTATTCTGCCGTCACATTGGGACCTGCATTTAAAAATGATTATTTTCCTTTTCTTCACGATGCAGGGGATCACGTCTTATTTGAGGGTTCACTGATCAGTACATGTCACACTGCAGCTTTGGATGTGACTGGAGTCTGCAGGATGTAATTTAAAGCGTTAATTCCATCTTTATAGATGGATATTGTCGGCTAGAGCTCGTAAAACAAAACACTATTGCAATTTACTGCTTATTAAAACTTGCAGCCGTTCAAGAGATATTAACACTTCTCTTTTGTTTCCAGCTTGTTGCCGAGGAAACCGACCACCGCCGGGCAAGTTTAGAAGGTATCAGTGCACCCCAGAGATCCTGGCCGGCTCCAAAACAAAGCAATGTCTCCTGATTCACCCAAAGCAATTGAATTTTGTGAAAATCTGATTTTTTTTTTTAATTTAACACGAATTTGATTTGCTTTGAATTAATTTAAATATCTTCACTCCCAACCACCCTACAATGTAACATTTCCATAATATTTGTAGGAACTATTCATAAATATTCTATTAGCAGATTGTGGTCAAGTCTTTCAGTATCCGATGGGTGAAGGGTTACACTTCTCATGTGTATTCTCCTGGACTTGCTCAATCAGCGCAATCATACCGTACCTCCCAAACATCTCACTGTGGAAAGGATGGTCCAGCAAAATAAGTCTGTGCAGCCTTGACCGCGTATGGCCAATATGGGATTCTTACCTGCAACATCCCTTCCGCACCAACCCGTATAGGGGATAAAACGCCACCCGCTTTCAAATAAAAACACTACACATTATATTCTTTTTGGATAATTTTGGCCACAGCGGCCAGTTTATTAACAATAACAGAAAACATTTTAAACAATAAATATTAATATGCAATCTTTACGGAAAGACATGAGGGGAGGGTTCTTGGAGCCCCCAAAAGATCTGGCTTAAAATTTGCAAAACCCAAAACGAACTTCAACCACCACGTTACCCTCAGCCGTACACCACCAGCTCGAGGGCACAATACATCCCATTCAGGGAAGACTAACCACCAACCAGCTCCCGGGTAAAACCACATCCAGAGCCCATAACCAAATGCCAGATCGACCCACACAATTTTAACTGTCCGGAATTTTACTTTCAATTCCTTCCCCACTGAATCAGCGTCAACTCCAAGAACCCCACCCCCCTCCAACCACGAACAGCCCTGACCACCTCAGACTCGTGAGTGCCCCAACACCGCCAATGCTATCTCAACCCCTTCTTATATCGCAAGTACCCACAAATCAATTCCTATCTCATTCAAATGAACCCCATTGTCCCTCCAAAAAACACCTACCCCAAATTCTAATTCCAAAGGCCGCACACTGATACCCCCCATTCCTGGAAACAAAACTCGACAGAGCCCTATTCAACTTCACCCTTTGCCCCATTAATCCCTTAAAAGATCGGGACGCCCGCCATTTTTTTCTGGGAACAATATCCGACCATACAGTCAACACCCCTGGAAACAAATTCACAATCTAAGGAAGTCGAAACGAATATCCCTGATCAACGCCCTCACTGGCTTAACGCCCAAATCATTCCCTCCAAATGCACAACCAAAATATCGGGTGCTGTATCCAAGTGGGCGGCTCGGGAAAATTCAGATAAAACCCTACTCCAAACCATCCCTCGAAATCCTAACCATCGAATTACAACTCGATCCTTGCTAAAACCTAATTGCCTACCCCTGGCCTCAAGTCCGCCCGAAGCGCCCCCCCAATACACAAATGAGTGTCCGAAAATCCAGGACAAGTAGGGATCCCGACCCGAATTACATAACAACATGCATCGTTAATCCCCCCTTTTATGTTCCCCAATTCAATTAATAGCGCACATATGTTAAGTAGCGGCTCGACTTCCACCGGTCAATCCGTTTGATCACATCAGCTCCCAAGCCAAGACTATCAGGCTCTGAAGCAGCCCCGATCCTAAAAGAATGCGACCCGTACATGCCCGGTGGAAGGCCCAGCTCTACCAACCCCTTGTTCAGAATCGCAATAAACTGGAAACGAGACAAAAACGCCCCACCCTCGTGGCACAACAATGGGCCCACCCATCCCGACCACAAGAGCCAGTACGATTCCAAACACCTTTCCGGCACATCAAAGCCCCATCCACTCTTCCCAGTACCACGCGCTTACCTTTACCAAACTGATCGGTTATTGAACGCCGAATCCAAAAGGCAATGGCCCCTGCCCAAAATTCCAGATCTTCAGCCAACAGACCACCTGCCCTGTCCCTACTGCGGGACACTAATTTGCCTATCCGCAATGCCCCAAAAAATGCTAAAGAAAAAGCTAACAAACAACGCCGCCTCAAAATTAGAACAATAAATCCTCTCCAAGACTCCCCCTAACTGTTCCATCAAGTGGAACGAGATAGGTCTACGCCTATCAAAACTCCGGTTGCCTTTACGAAAACCCTTTAATGCCTGTTTTACCAAGAAGTCCTTTGTCACATCAACCGAGCCCTCCAACTTAAAACCAAATGCAGGACAAGCCATAAATTTATTAACTTTAGAAATAGACCAACCCATTTCAGCCACCTTGCCAACCAAAAATAACACTGCTAATGTCTTATCTACCTCGGACACTAAAGTTCCCCACCATAACACCCAACTTTGCCATGTTTGCCATGATGCTTTGTGAGACGCCCAAGTCTGGCTTGTAACCGATTCTCGAATCCACCGTCCCGCTCGTCAGTAACAATCTGCCACAAGTGCGAAGGGCATTCCACTCCTGAGGCCTCCGCGTCTGGTGCCAGCTCCCGGAAACGCTCCCACTGCAAACGAGATAAAGCATCTGCTATAGAGATTTGCACACCTGGCACATGCACCACATAAATCCAAGCATTCAGTTCCAGGCACCGTAAAACAAGCTCTCTCACCAACTTAATCACCAAGGGAGAAGAAGCGGATAGGGTGTTGATCACTGACACCGCACTCATATTGTCGCAATGAAACCTAACTCTGCGGTTCACCCCAAATCAAGACTGCCACAACGATGGCGAACAATTTCAACAAAGCCAGGTTTCTTGTGAAACCCCTCTCATGCCACCAATCAGGCCATCTCCTGAAGCTCCACCGTCCTCTACAATAGGCCCATAACAGACACCGCCCGCTGCATCCGTGTAAATCTCGCAATCAAATTTATTCAATATTTCCTGTTGTATCAATGATCGACCATTGTACTTCTCCAAAAAATTCTGCCACACAGCCAAATCCTCCCTGTGCTCCTTATTCAAACAAAGCAAGTGATGCGCCGACCGCACCCCCGCAGTCACACCAGACAACCTGCGGCAAAATATTCGGCCCATGGGTATAATCCTGCATGCAAAATTCAACCGACCTAGCAACGACTGCAACTCCTTCAACGTCACCTTTCGCAGTCTCCTAATTCTACGCGCTTCCTGCCTTAGTAACGACAATTTGTCCTCTGGTAACCGACACTCCATTCTTTCTGAATCAAGCAAACATCCAAAGCACAAAGTGTAGAACACCACCAAAATATCATAAAAAGTCAATATTTATTAATTTCCAAAATGTACATACATAATATATAACACCAAAAGAAACAATTAAGGTATAAATAAGGAAGCAGACAAGCAACCAAAATGTAGTATCCTGGTCCTAGATAAGATTACATATATGTAATAAGAGGTGGGGGCGGTACTAATAATCACATAGACATAACGCTGCTGATACTATTAAGGTCCAAATTGCATGTGCATAAATTATAAAAGACCGTAACTTCACTGACCCAAATGGACAAGCCCACATGCAGTCACCAGAACTGTCAATGATGTGCCAACCAGAATTTACACCACCGGGCCTATAAAAATGAAGGTCCCACAAATAGTATCACAAAGTAATCACATGTAAACAAAGTAACCGCTCTCACCCATAGTGCCTCACTAGGATCCCACGGACACGCAGCCCCAACGCGCGTTTCGCGTTGGCTTCTTCGGGGGGCGAAACGCGCATTGGGGCTGCGTGTCCGTGGGATCCTAGTGAGGCACTATGGGTGAGAGCGGTTACTTTGTTTACATGTGATTACTTTGTGATACTATTTGTGGGACCTTCATTTTTATAGGCCCGGTGGTGTAAATTCTGGTTGGCACATCATTGACAGTTCTGGTGACTGCATGTGGGCTTGTCCATTTGGGTCAGTGAAGTTACGGTCTTTTATAATTTATGCACATGCAATTTGGACCTTAATAGTATCAGCAGCGTTATGTCTATGTGATTATTAGTACCGCCCCCACCTCTTATTACATATATGTAATCTTATCTAGGACCAGGATACTACATTTTGGTTGCTTGTCTGCTTCCTTATTTATACCTTAATTGTTTCTTTTGGTGTTATATATTATGTATGTACATTTTGGAAATTAATAAATATTGACTTTTTATGATATTTTGGTGGTGTTCTACACTTTGTGCTTTGGATGTTTGCTAATTTCATTCAGTGTACCACAGAATCCATATATATATTCCCACTTCCTGAAATTTCAGGGAGGTTAATATATTATGTGTATATCATGCGTCTTGTTCTAATTTGTATAATTCTTTCTGAATCAATAAGTATTCCCAGGAAGCTTAAAACAGTGCTAGGGCCTTCAGTCTTTTCTCTTGCCAACGGCACCCCAAAACGCTCTGCCACCCACTCCATGGCGGCCAATGTATTCCTACATAACACTGAATCCGGTGGACCTATAAACAGGAAATCATCCAAATAATGAATAACGGACGGAATGCCCGCAACATCCCTAACCACCCATTCTAAAAATGTCTGAACGTCTCAAACAATGAACATGAAATTGCACAACCCATTGGCAAACATCTACCCAAATAATAACATCCATTCCAGAAACAGCCCAACAAGGGAATGCTGTCCGGGTGAATTGGGAGTAATGTGAAGGCCGATTCAATGTTGGTTTTTGCCAACAAAGCCCCCGCGCCATACCTGCAAACCCATTGCACCGCCGTGTCAAATGATGTATAGCGTACCGAACACAACTTCTGAGCAATGCCATCGTTAACCAACAGCCCCTTGGGGTACGATAAATGCCGTATCAACCTAAATTTATTTGGTTCCTTTTTAGAACCACCCCCAACGGGGGAAAAAAAAATCACCCCTTCAACTGGTAAAAACAAAAACAGACCTGCCATCCTACCCAGTTATACTTCCTTTTCCAATTTGGCACTAACCACCTCCGAATGCAAATCCGCCGACCTCAAATTCTTAACTGAAAAAGGGACTGTGTGGTTAGGTGGAGGGATTCTAAATCCTTCAGCAAAACCATTCCAAATAACCCCGGCCTTCTCTCCATCTGGGTACCTACTTAGAAAGGGGGCCATCCTTTGAAGCCTCACCGGTGTCTCCCCCTTGACCGGCCCCCAACCGCTGGCTTACCCCTTGCTTTTTTGCAACATTTTGAAGCCCCATGCGAACTCCCATTGCAGTGGGAGCATACGTGTTTGAATTTACAGGTGCTGCCATATTTGCACTGGCTCTCGTTGAATTGCCAACACATTCCAGATTTTTCTTTCGCTCCTTGCGTCCCCTGACTACCGCTTCCATGTCCTGTCTGCTGGCTTCCACCGCCTCCGCTTCCATGAAAGGACTGCATGTACCTGACTGGCGCCATCACTTTTAACCAGAGCCCAATGTCCTTCTGGTCCCACTTAATCTCAGGCTGAAATGCCTTCCTTTGCCTAAATTGCTCATCATAGCGCAGCCATGCCAGACCTCCATAAGTACGGTGCGCCTCACCAATCGCATCAAGATAACAAAACAAACCGGAATAGTTCTCAGGAGACTTTTCTCCTATTACACTCGCCAATATCGCAAATGCTTGCAACCAATTGACGAATGTCTGTGGAATCTGCCGCCACCTCCTCTTTTCCTCCTCCTCCTTCTTACTGTCTTCTTGCTTTCCCTTATCCAAATTAAACTTTTCCAAGGGAAGGAGGGAGAATATCTCCACATACACATCCCACCAAATCTTCTTTCACCTCCTTTTTTAAATGCTCTCCCAAAGGTCCCTCAAATCACACGTACACCTCACCCTTTGCTCTATCATCCAGTTTTACCGAATCCCCTTTTTCTTTTTCTGTCTGAACTGACACTGATACGCCAGACAATGATATCTGCTTTCCCCCTACAAGCCTCAACGGCTCGTCCACCATCTGTGACCCGAACCCCATCCCCGGGAGCCATGCCCGCACCGGCGACGTCCCAGCCCCGCTCGCTGTCCCACCTTCTAGTCTCCTCAAAATTTGCGACATACTGAGCAAAATATCTCGAAGACCCAGCACTTCTGTCCCACTTGATCCCCCCAACCCCCTTTCGTCCAACCCTAACGCCTGATCCCCTATAACCTCACATGACACAGCCCCTAGGGGCGACAGACAAGACATAAAAGTATACTCACTGAGCTGCATGAGTGCAGTGTCCTCGCCAACCGGACATCGCGAATCCTGCCGCTCTCCGTCCACATATGCAGTTCACTGCTGGATTCTGAATCTTCTGCGCCACTTGGCTGCCCCAGGCCTGAGCCCCCGGCTTCCTCTTCACCTGGGGGGACCGGAGCACACGAAGTGCATTGCACCACCCCTCCTCCTCAATCTGGACCATACCTACTCGCTGGACCCAAGCCCACCTGCCCGATCTGGAGCACGTCTCTGGGACCTGCCAGGCAGCGCAACCTCACTGCCCGACGCCCCCTTGTCCGCAGATGACTGCCTAGGCCCGGCTGCAGAGCGTCCCACTGCTGCCTGTCCGCTGGAATCCTCTGTCGTGTGCTCTGTCTAGCCGGCCCCCCAATGGGGACCCCACCAGGGGTACCGGCGTCGCAATCATCTCCAGGGTCTGTGTCCATTGCGGCGTCAGCCGTTGCCACCGGCCCCCGCTTATGCACCACTGCCATGTCATGCCCACCCTGGGAGTCCGCGCACCTCCCGGCCCCGCCGCGGGCCATGGATGCCGCCTGCTCTGTGACTGCAGGTCGCACTTCGGTGCAGCCCACGCCTCAGAAGTGCGTCGCCGTCCTGTACCCTCAGGCCGGCTGTGAGGATTCCTGCTGGAGAGGGCACAACGGGGGAAGACCGCTCCGCTTCACCCAGCCTCCACAGGGGCTCCGGAGCCTGTGCCTGCTGAGCGTCGTCACCTCCGTTGAGTGTCTCTCCAGGGGCCTTGTCCTCCTGCTCCTGCCGGCAATCTCCTGAGTCCCGGTGTCCCCCAGAAGAGAGGAAAGCTGCTCCTCCAGACTTCCTCCTTCTTCTGGACCGAGCGACAACCCGCAGGCATTCCATCAATGACTCTACCAACTCCTGTCGGTGGTCTTCTCACATCTTCTCATGCTGGCTTCCTGGCCTGAAGTGGCAGTTTTTCCTGCACTTTTCACCCTGCTCCCAGAGCCCGCCCCCAACACTCCTCGCCTAACCCCTTTGAACCAATCCCCATCCTTCACCAGTTTGAAAAACCCCAAGCGCAGTCATGGGGGCTTACATTGAGCTGCGCCTATTCCTGCCCCCATCTGGAGAGGCAGTCTCTTGTATTACATACATTCATAAGATGAAGTCAAATGTTACAGTTATGGACAAAAGGTTTGAGAATGACACAAATATTAATTTTTACAAAGTCTACTGCTTCACTTTTTCTAATGGCAATTTGCATATACTCCAGAATGTTATAAAGAGTGATCAGCTTAACAGCAATTACTTGCAAAGTCAATATTTGGCTAGAAAATGAACTTCATCCCCCAAAACACATTTCAACATCATTGCAGCCCTGCCTTAAAAGGACCAGCTAACCTCTTTTCAGTGATTGCTCCATTAACACAGGTGTGGGTGTTGATGAGGACATGGCTGGAGATCAATCTGTCATGATTAAGTAAGAATGACACCACTGGACACTTTAAAAGGAGGCTGGTGCTTGGCATCATTGTTTCTCTTCTGTTAACCATGGTTATCTCTAAAGAAACACGTGCAGTCATCATTGCAATGCACAAAAATGGCCTAACAGGGAAGAGTATCGCAGCTAGAAAGATTGCACCTCAGTCAACAATCTATCGCATCATCAAGAACTTCAAGGAGAGAGGTTCCATTGTTGCCAAAAGGCTCCAGGGCACCCAAGAAAGACCAGCAAGCGCCAGGACCGTCTCTTAAAAGTGTTTCAGCTGCGGGATCGGGCTACCAGCAGTGCAGAGCTTGCTCAGGAATGGCAGCAGGCAGGTGTGAGTGCATCTGCACGCACTGTGAGGCAGAGACTCTTGGAGCAAGGCCTGGTCTCAAGGAGGGCAGCAAAGAAGCCACTTCTCTCCAGAAAAAACATCATGGACAGACTGATATTCTGCAAAAGGTACAGGCAGTGGACTGCTGAGGACTGGGGTAAAGTTATTTTCTCTGATGAATCCCCTTTTCGATTGTTTGGGACATCAGGAAAACGCCTCATTCGGAGAAGACAAGGTGAGCGCTACCACCAGTCTTGTCTCATGCCAACTGTTAAGCATCCTAAAACCATTCATGTGTGGGGTTGCTTCTCAGCCAAGGGAATCGGCTCTCTCACAGTCTTGCCTAAAAACACAGCCATGAATAAAGAATGGTACCAGAATGTCCTCCAAGAGCAACTTCTCCCAACCCTCCAAGAGCAGTTTGGCGATCAACAATGCCTTTTCCAGCATGATGGAGCACCTTATCATAAAGCAAAGGTGATAACTAAATGGCTCAGGGAACAAAACATAGAGATTTTGAGTCCACGGCCTGGAAACTCCCCAGATCTTAATCCCATTGAGAACTTGTGGTCAATCATCAAGAGACGGGTGGACAAACAAAAACCTAAAAATTCTGACAAAATGAAAGCATTGATTGTGCAAGAATGGACTGCTATCAGTCAGGATTTGGTCCAGAAGTTGATTGAGAGCATGCCAGGGAGAATTGCAGAGGTCCTGAAGAAGAAGGGTCAACACTGCAAATATTGACTTGCTGCATTAACTCATTCTAACTGTCAATATAAGCTTTTGTTACTCATATGTTTGCAATTATATTTCTGTCTGTGATAAAAACATCTGCCAAACACACATAAAAACCAGAGGGCAGCAGATCATGTGAAAATATAATATTTGTGTCATTCTCAAAACTTTTGGCCATGACTGTACAAGACAACATGGATTCCTTTAGAAAGAAACAGACCCGGAATCTGTATGGATACAATGTATCTCACGTGTTTGCGGCGGCGGCAGTGATGGTCGGCTCTGCTATATTCACATTAGTCTGACTTTACGTCTCCACGTCCCATCGTAGCAATTAGTCTAATGGATGTCTCCATAATGACTGATCCTTCTTCCACATTCACCTGCTAAATGAAGGAAGGATTTTTAATCATAATTTTCCCATCAATAATCTGGAGCGACGTGCAGGAATAAAGCCACCGCTTATCTTCCCCATGGAACATAAAGTAGAGTTTACAATGATTAACGAACATCATCAGAAATGAATTTCTATTAGAGGATCATTTCTTCCCGGCTGGAGATAGAGCCAGCGCTTCACACCATTAATAGGGAGGACGCTCACAAAACAATCACTAATGGGCAAGACGAAATCCGAGGAAATCTCAAGGACTATTACCAACCGGATAATCATTAGCCTTAATTGTGACATTAGGATTTCGCAGATTGAGAATGGCGCAGAATGTTTTCTAGGAAGTAGAACAGGATACAAAAGAGCAGTCTGCACACCATGACTCTACGGGTAAGATCGCCATCGCAGGAAATGGGAGGTCGTGGAATAAAACATAAAACACCTGAACTCCTAGACTAATGCCGCTGTAATATTAGGAAATAGAGGACTTGATACATGGTACCCACTGCCTCACTGTTTCCTGCCGCATTAATGATCTCAGTCATGCAGACAGTACCGTAACTAGCGTCATATGAGCACCAGTGCAAAATTTAGCCCTGGGCCCCCACCTGCATGTTGATCAGAAATTTACAGGCCCTTGTGGTGTTCAAAATCTTATAAAGGCATACGTGTTCAACCCCCCAAAAATAATAATGTCTCCTGTCCTTGCTCCTTACTGTAACATTGTCCCTGTCCTGCTCCCTTCCTTTAATAATCTCCTACATCCTGGGCATCTTCCAGTAATAATATCCTTATGATTGCCCATTCCAGTAATAATAGCCCCCAGTGTCGGACTGGAGCACCTTGGGCCCACCAGAGAAAATCATTCTTGGGGCTCATTATGTAGCTACATAGAAATAAATACAAGACCAGCAATTGTGCAGTCATACACGCTAATATCAGGGTATATAAGGTAGTACACGTCTTAATGATATAGCAGGGGTTGGGGTAGCCCCACTCATAGACTATAATGTAGCCCTCCTCATAGAATATAATGTAGCCCATTCATAGAATATAATGTAGCCCCCCACATAGAGTATAATGTAGCCCTCCTCATAGAATATAATGTAGCACCCCTCATTGGGTTCAATGCAGCCCTCCAGAGAATATAATGTAGCCCCCATATAGAGTATAAAGTAGCCCCCACATAGAGTATAATCTAGCCCTCTCTTGGGTATAATGAACCCCTTCATAGAATATAATTTAGCCCTCCTCATAGAATATAATGTAGTCCCCTCATAGAGTGTAATGCAGCTCCCTCATAGAGTGTAATGCAACCCCCCTCATAGAGTATAATGCAGCCCCCTCAGAGAATATAATGTAGCCCACTCACAGGGTATAATGCACCCCCTCATAGAGTATAATGCAGCCCTCTCATAGAGCATAATGCAACCCCCCAGAGAATATAATGTAGCCCCTACATAGAAAATAATCCAGCCCCACAGTATTATGACCATCAATACCCACTCACTTATATATACATAAGAAAACTCAATACTCACCTCTCCTCCTTGTTCCCCGCTGATCCCGGCTCTTCACCAGTCGCAGCAGCTGCACTGCTGTCTGCCCGGCACACAGCATGGTGCGCGTTGAAGTGACATCATCATGCACCCGCTGTGTCAGAGGCAGAGGGGAATGATGGGGGAGGGAGCATCATCTGATGTCGATACAGCGCGTGCTGGAGGGCGGCGCTGTCACTGGGCGGCCCCCCCTGACTCACGGGCCCCATAGGGGCCGTGTAGTGTGCTTCTATTAGTGGCATACCAATGGCTGGGGGCCTCTGAAGGAGCCAGGGCCCTAGTCTTCCTGCCCCTAACATCAGCCCTGATAGCAGGCAACTGCTGCAGGAACCGGTGGCTGCAGCTAAAGCCTATGCCTGCCATTAAAGTGAAATGAATATTCACTGCTCTCCATGCCCATGGGGCAGCGGGGGCCCTAGGCCGCTGCCGGCCCTATATGCCAGCAGATGTCAGTGCCTGGACCCACCGGAGAATGCTCCGGTTCTCCGGTGGGCCAGTCTGATCATGATAGCCCCTCATCCTGGGCCCCATGCTATAACAATGTTTCCCATCCTGGACCCTTTCTGGTATAATATCATCCATCCTGGATCCCTTCCTGGTAGAATGTTCCCTGTCATGTAATAATGTCCCCCTTCCTAAGCCCTTTATTAATAATGTCCTCCGTCATGGTCAACTTCCAATAATAATGTCCCAACCTGGCCCCTTCCAATAATAATGTCCTCCAACCTGGGACACTTCTAGTACTAATGTCACTCAAACTGGGCCACTTTCTGGTATAATGTCCCCCATCCTGGACACTTCTAGTAATAATGTCCCCCATCCTGGGCCACTTTCTGGTATAATGTCCCCCATCCTGAACACTTCTAGTAATAATGTCCCCCAAACTGGGCCACTTTCTGGTATAATGTCCCTCATCCTGGACACTTCTAGTAATAATGTCCCCCAAACTGGGCCACTTTCTGGTAAAATGTCCCTCATCCTGGACACTTTTAGTAATAATGCCCCCATCCTGGGCCACTTTCTGGTATAATGTCCCCCATCCTGGGCCACTTTCTGGTATAATATCCCCCATCCTGGGCCACTTTCTGGTATAATATCCCCCATCCTTGGCCCCTCTGTTCTTCTCCAGCACATTTTATAAACTAACAAATGAATGTTCTTACCTTACTCCACTCCCACGATGTGTGATATAGCCGGCCATGCTGCTGACTTTAATGTGTTGCTGCCGGCCTCTGATTGGCAGGCGGCATGTATTGCAATGCAGGGAGCCGGCGGGTCTCTGAGCCACAATACATTTCAGCTGAATGCCCATCTAAGGATGCACAACCAGGTGAAATTGGCGCTAACGTTGGCAGGCCCTGAACCCGCACGGACCCCATCGCACTCTTGTTCGCCCCTGCATGCAGAACATTCATTCATGGTATATACGGATCTCTACTTCTACCTATATGTATCCAGAAGAGTCAGGAATGATAACATTCCAGCTTAGCAGCTTTTATTGATGTAAAATACTGACCAAATATGGAACGTGTGAACGTGGCCTTATGCAATCTTCTGCAATGTGGAAAAAAAGTTGTCAGCATTTTTTGAGTCACAAATTGACTGAATTGGCTGCAATTGCAGGATTCACAGCTGTTCTGCGTGTGATCACAGCTCATGGTTCGCCATCGTCATGTGGACATACAGGGGCCCCACCTGCAGGTTCCCTCCCGATAGGATGCACCTAGCTTCTCCTTTGCAGAATCTGAGATAAGATTATTATAACAGATGCACATTTTATTGTTGTGGCCGCCCCGCTCATAAATAAACCGTATCAGCCGTGATCTATTGTGTCCTTTCCCACACTACGTGCATTGAACGCTGGGCGTCACAGATACGATCTCCGCTCCCGAATCAGTGATGTGAGCCGCAGGTCAGATCTCCGATGCCCAGAACCGGTTCTAGTAGAGAACAGATTGTGCTCTCCTGGTTAACCCTATATGCGGAAGGACCAATCAGATCTCTGGTTTACAGAGGGGTCTCAGTATAGGGGCCTCTCTATAGAGACCGAGCACTAGGGTCTATAGACAGGTCTTACCTTCATGCCCCAGTATCGGTGACGCTATGTTCATGCTGATTTTTTTGGTGTGGATTTTTTTGGCTGAAAAAAAAACATCGAAAATCGGCATCCAGAAGACACAAAGTTTTCTAAGAGTAAGTTTTTGATGTGGCTTTTGGCGTGTTTTTTCAGCATGGCTTTGGATGTGTTTTCAATGGTAATATGGGGAGTAGCAATATTGTCCAAAATCATCACAAAAAGCATTAAAAAT
The DNA here is from genome assembly GCA_033576555.1 of Oophaga sylvatica. Classification (NCBI taxonomy): domain Eukaryota; kingdom Metazoa; phylum Chordata; class Amphibia; order Anura; family Dendrobatidae; genus Oophaga; species Oophaga sylvatica. The sequence continues at coordinate 9,536 of JARQOD010006922.1, read as the reverse complement.
GTGCAATAGAAACCATTAAAAGACACTCGACTTGCATGAAAAACACCCCAAAGTATGGACATGACGCTTCTTCTGATGCTTCTTAAATGCTACATGAGCACTAGACTTTTCTCATTCGAGTGAATGGATTGCATATTCCAACAGACTAGGTCTTTTTTTAATATTAATTTAGTTCAGAATCTGAGCCAAATCGGTGTAAAAAATAATGTGTGAAGCTAAGTCCTTCACTTATTCTGGATTCGCTCTGTGTCACAGAGTGGAATCTCACTGACCTATACTGTATGGGGGATACATGTATCTCACAGTATATGGGGATTACACTAAGAGAATGGGAAGTGTAGCATATTGCTGGAAACTACAACTCCCAGCATTCCATATGGTTCCCTGCCAAGGAATGGTACTCTGTATAGTAATCACCATTTTATTTATAATTCTGCAGCACTTTACAATAAGCCGGAAAATGCAGAAAATAAACACATTACATAGATACACAGAGTTCAGGATCGAGTCTCTGCTGGAAAACTGCAATCTGTGACAGTGCAAATAAAACAGAGAGGACAGTGGTGAATATGTGACCAGTTTCCCGTAGGCTACATTCCCACAATTAGTCTTTTGTGAGTTTTTGATGCTGTTTTATTTTCGTTGCACCAAAAAATGCATTACATTAGTTCCAGCAAAGTGAATGTGATTCAACGCTCGTAATCCGCACATGACGGAATCAATACATTCCTCTTAAAGGCAAATACCAGGAACTATCAAAAACAAAGCAGCTTTATGCAAACGCAACATAACAAAAAGAAACAAAAACCCGAGAGTCAAAAATACAATAAAAACTGCAGTCACAAACACAATGAATAACCAAAGTTATCTACCGTAATTTATCTGAAAGGTGCAGAAATGTTACAGAAAGTCCGCAACATCAAAAGTTCACCAAATACTCATTGTGGTAACAAAACCTTAACCCCTTCACCCCCCGAGGGTGGTTTGCATGTTAATGATCGGGCCAATTTTACAATTCTGACCACTGTCCCATTATGAGGGTATAACTCTGGAACACTTCCATGGATCCCACTGATTCTGACATTGTTTTCTCGTGACATATTTTACTTCATGATAGGGGTGAAATTTATTTGATATGACTTCAGTTTATTTGTGAAATAAAATGGAAAATTGGCAAAAATTTTGAAAATTTTGCAATTTTCCAACTTTAAATTTTCATGCCCTTAAATCACAGAGATATGTCACACCAAATACTTAATAAATAACATTTCCCACGTTTCTACTTTACACCAGCACAATTTTGGAACCAATTTTTTTTTTGTTAGAAAGTTATGAGGGTTAAAAGTTAAAAAGCAATTTCTCATTTTTACAACACCATTTTTTTTAGGGACTACATCACATTTGAAGTCACTTTGAGGGGTCTATATCAGGGTTCCACAACTCCAGTCCTCAAGGCACACCAGCAGGTCATGTTTTCAGGATTTCCTTTGTATTGCCCAGGTGATACAATTATCACCTGGGCAATACTAAGGAACTCCTAAAAACATGACCTGTTGGTGTGCCTTGAGGACTGGAGTTTGGGAACCCTGGTCTATATTACAGAAAATACCCAAAAGTGACACCATTCTAAAAACTGCACCCCTCAAAACCACATTTGAGAAGTTTATTAACCCTTCTGGTGCTTCACAGGAATTTTTGGAATGCTTAAAACATTTTTTAACAAAAGAACATTTAACTTTTTTTCACAAAAAAATTACTTTAGATTCTATTTTTTTTTATTTTCCCAAGGGTAGCAGGAGAAATTGGACCCCAAAAGTTATTGTCCAATTTGTCCTGAGTACACTGATACCCCATATGTGGGGGGAACCACTGTTTGGGCGCATGGGAGAGCTCGGAAGAAAAGGAGCGCCGTTTGACATTTCAATGCAAAATTGGCTGGAATTGAGATCAGACGCCAGGTCGCGTTTGGAGAGCCCCTGATGTGCCTAAGCAGTGGAAACCCCCCACAAGTGACACCATTTTGGAAACTAGACCCCCCCAAGAAACTTATCTAGGTGTGTGCTGAGAACTTTGAACTCCCAAGTGTTTCACTAAGGTTTATAATGCTCGGCCGTGAAAAAAAATTTTTTTCCACAAAAATGATATTTTAGCCCCAATTTTTTATTTTCCCAAGGGTAACAGGAGAAATTGGACCCCAAAATTTGTTGTCCAATTTGTCCTGAGTACACTGGTACCCCATATGTGGGAGAAAACTACTGTTTCGGTGCATGGCAGAGCTCGGAATGAAGTAGTGGAATGTAGACCTTGATGGAATGGTCTGTGGGCGTCATGCGTGTTTGGAGAGCCCCTGCTTTGTCTAAACAATGGAAATGCCCCACAAGTGACCCCATTTTGGAAACTAGACCACCAAATGAACTTATCTAGATGTGCCTTAGCAGTGGCAATGCCCCACAAGTGCCCCCTTTTTGGAACTAATCTACTGTGTCCTCGTATGTGAATTTTATAAGTGAGACTAGTTCTCACCGAAGCTCAGCCCGGCTGGGAACAGAACCCAGTGACCGGATGTAACTGCGGTGACTTCAGTGAGATCCCCGCTAGCACCGTGAGCCGTGAGCTCTCACAGTACTAGCGGGGATCTTACTGGATCTCACCGCAGCTCAGCCTGGCTGGGAACGGAGCCCAGTGACTGGAGGTAACCTCTATGACGTCACCCCCGGTTACTGACGCAGCGTTCCCAGCAGATCATTCACCAGTGGTTCTCAGCGTGGACGGTGGCATCTTGGCACCGTACAGGTTGAAAACTAAGGTTTTTATGTTTGGCAGCTGTCAGACGCTAAAGGCGTTTTTTTATTGCAAAAAAATAGTTTTTGCATCACCATATTTTGAGAGCTATAATTTTTCCATATTTTGGCCCACAGAGTCATGTGAGGTCTTGTTTTTTGCAGAATGAGCTGATGTTTTTATTGGTACCATTTTCGGGCACATGACATTTTTTGATCGCTTTTTATCCTGATTTTTGGAGACAGAATGAGCAACAACCTGCAATTCATGAATTTCTTTTTGGGGGGGGGTTATAACCGTTTCGCGTGTGGTAAAATTGATGTCAGTTTATGCTTCGGGTCAGTACGATTACAGCGATACCTCATTTATATTTTTTCATGTTTTGGCGCTTTTATACAATAAAAACTATTTTATAGAAAAAATAATTGTTTTTGCATCACTTTATTCTGAGAGATATAACTTTTTTATTTTTTCCGCTGATGGAGCTGTATGGGGGCTTGTTTCTTGCGGGACAAATGACATTTTCAGCGGTACCATATTTATTTATATCAATCTTTTTGATCGCGTGTTATTCCACTTTTTCTTCGGCAGTATGATGGTAAAGCATTGGTTTTTGCCTTGTTTTTTTTTTATGGTCATGGCGATACCAAATATGTATACTTTCATTGTTTGTTTGTTTTTTTATTCAAATATTTATTTAGAGATATAATTTATATTAGTTTTTTTCTTATTATTTTTGATTTTTTTAAAAAATATTTTTACAATTAGTTAAAAAAATTTTTTTTAACTTTTTCATAGCTTTTTTACTTAGTCCCACTATGGGACAATCATTTTTTGCAGGCTGATCGCTTCTATAGCATGCAGATGAAGCACTATCTGCATGCTATAGAAACTGTCAGCCCTTCACTGAGAGGGAGAGTTGCTGATCAGGCACTGCGCACGATCAGCACGTTTACTTAGCTCTGGTGAGCCGGATGTTGTCATGGTGACATCCGGCTCACCATGGCAATGATCGGGACCCCGCGTCACACTGCAGGGTCCCCGATCCAAAGGAAGAGTGGCTGTCAGCCCCTGTGCCAGCTCCCGAATGCTGTGATCTTGTTAGATCACAGTATTTCGGGGCTTAAAGTGCCAGGAGCGGTCCAATGATTTAGATGAAGAAATTGAGGGTAAACTGATTAAATTTGCTGATGACACAAAGCTAGGAGGGGTAGCTAATACTAGAGAAGAGAGAGAGAGGATTCAAAAAGATATAAATAAACTGGAGCAGTGGGCAGCAACTAACAGAATGTTTTTTTAACCAGGAAAAATGCAAAGTACTACATCTGGGCTTTAAAAATGAAAAAAGCATATACAAAATGGGAGGAACAGGGCTAAGCAACAGCACATGTGAAAAAGACTTGGGTATACTAATAGATCACAGACTGAACATGAGTCAACAGTGTGATGCAGCAGCAAAAAAGGCAAATACAATTCTAGGATGTATTAACAGAAGCATACAGTCTAGATCACGTGAAGTCATTATTGCCCTCTACTCCTCTTTGGTCAGACCTCATCTGGAATACTGTGTCCAGTTTTGGGCACCACATTTTAAAAAAGACATCAACAAACTGGAGCAAGTTCAGAGAAGAGCGACCAGAATGGTGACCGATCTGCAAACCATGTCCTATGAGGAACGGTTGCAGGATTTGGGAATGTTTAGCTGCAAAAGAGAAGACTGAGAGGAGACTTAATAGCTGTCTACAAATATCTCAAGGGCTGTCACATTGTAGAAGGATCATCTTTATTCTCATTTGCACAAGGAAAGACTAGAAGCAATGGGATGAAACTGAATGGGAGGAGACACAGATTAGATATTAGAAAAAACTTTTTGATAGTGAGGGTGATCAATGAGTGGAACAGGCTGCACGAGAGGTGGTGAGTTCTCCTTCAATAGAAGTCTTCACCAGAGGCTGGACAGACATCTGTCTGGGATGATTTAGAGAATCCTGCTTTGAGCAGGGGGTTGGACCAAATGACCCAGGAGGTCCCTTCCAACTCTACCATTCTATTATTTTTTGATAATAGTGAGTGCAGCTCTGGGGTATAATCCAGGAGGTAACTCAGGATCAGTAATGTAATGTATGTACACAGTGACTGCACCAGCAGAATAGTGAGTGTAGCTCTGGAGTATAATACAGGAGGTAACTCAGGATCAGTAATGTAATGTATGTACACAGTGACTGCACCAGCAGAATAGTGAGTGCAGCTCTGGAGTATAATACAGGATGTAACTCAGGATCAGTAATGTAATGTATGTACACAGTGAATGCACCAGCAGAATAGTGAGTGCAGCTCTGGAGTATAATACAAGTTGTAAGTTGTAGCTCATGATGAATACAAGATAATTTAATGTAGATATGAAACAAATTTTTATGATCATTTAAAACTAGTATCTACGTATAATTTCCCTAGTTTCCCCTCTCCAGAATCTATCTCCTTTGTTTAGTTGTAGATGGTGGATACAGATGCATGAGAGATTCCTACTCTTCTTTCTATATGTGGAGCATGTCTGGATGCTGCCATCTAGATGACATTATACAGCAGTACTGAGCAGTGTAGCTGTGACTTCAGCTCTCCTACACTTAATGAAAAGCAGATGTGACTATATTTCTCTCTTACTAGACTTCAAAAAACAGCAATATTCTGATTCCTTAGTGAGTGACAGATAATTGGGGAAAGAAGCAGATTTTCTGATGAGATGTATTACAAATGTCCTTTTATTCTGTTTTGTAATCGCTTCTTGCAGGGTTTGTTGCAAGGGCAGTAACTGAAGCAACCTGTGTAGTTTGGAGACATCATCTACTGGATATAAGACATAGTGAGTACTGTAGTATATAAAGTAACGGGTGCTAAAATGGTGACAGAGGAAAGCAAATCATCGCTATGTGGAGCCCAGCTGTGACTGGATCCATATCTTCCAGAAGGGTGCACTGAAGGAAGATACTACCAGAGGTCATTATGCACATGCACACACGTACAAATTATCCCAGAGACCACCAGAGGGAGCTGTGTAAGACATATAAAAGACAGTTACACAGGAAACATCGAGTTTAGTCAGAGCAGCCATTTCTAGGGAGTCTGCTCAGAGAGCTCAGTCCGCTCAGAGAGCTCAGTCTGCTACTGGAGTCTAGTAAGAGTGATACAGAGAATCACTTCAGTCTAGTCAGAGCTGAATCGAGGAGTGTAGCTCAGTAAAAGCGTGCCGACGCTTAGAGAGCGGCGAAGAGGCAGCCCACCAACTGCCAGTGTGTGTGATCGTGTGAGGATCCAGGTAGGCCGAAGGCGAGTGGAAATTAATGAGACAGAGGAGCCTTAATAGCTCATCTCAGCAAGTACCACCGAACACCGGAGTCCGAACCTATAGGGATCTCCACGACCCATTAGGAGAACACCGGAGTTCCTGGAGAACTACAAGTCCCAGGAGTACCACAGAGCTGATACGTAGCTGGATCAGGAGGACGAAGTCTAGCAGGGCACTGCAAATAGAGACTGTGTGCTTCAACAGGAGATCCAATCACAAGATCAGCCAGGTGCAAGACGGAGACCAAGTTAGACCTAGCTCCAAGCAGGTCAGGACTTTATCACAAAAAGGCAGAGTACAGGAGGCCATACACCTACCAGTGGAAGAATCTGGATGTGCACCCTTCACCCTACAGCGCTCTGGGAAGTGTCTGCAACATCTTCAGATAAAGGTACCAAAGTGACTTATGTGTGTGTTCCCCTTATTACTCCTGACTGCCGGGTCCCCGTCTGTCCTGCAATCCTATATATCTATCTGCCCTGGAGGATCAGCCTTACTTGTGGAAGGCTTAACATCTAGCTGCACAATATCAACCCTCCAGTGGATCTGCATAGCAGCGCTGGTCATCCGACCAGGCACCACAAGTGGCGTCACGAACAATTACTAAAATCCCCTGTAAATATTCCCCTTTGTATGAGCGCCCAGGGCACGGACCAAGCTGTGCTATTTGTGACATCCCCCATAGACATCAACGGGCCCGGTGCCGAGTACCCCAAAGCCCTGGCGGACGACTCATCTCTGGCGTCAGAACAGGATTGCGTGCCCTGCAGCAACGGAGTAACTTGTGCCCGATGCCACCGGGTACTGTGTGCCTCACTAAAAGACTGTGTTTTATATGTGGTGAAGATTTCCCGCCATTTGCCCACCATTGCCCGCCAATTACAGCGCCACGGCGCAAAAACTAGTGGGCGTACCTGCAAAAGCGCGCTGAGTCCTGGACACGCCCCCAACGCTGACGCGGCGGCAGGTCCTGTGAAGAGCTACAGTGAACGCTCTGACGTCAGAGCGCCAGCGACGCAGGTCCTTTTACACACCCTGTGCCCTGCGGAGCTGCAGCCTTCAGAGAAGGTAGGCCACGCTTCACTAGGGGGGCGCAGACATGTCGCAGCAGCCAGCCGACAACGCGGCGCAGGCCGACGGCCTTAATGACTTACCCCTCGGCGCTGCCGCACAGGCTGTAAATGCTGGCCCCTCACCTGGTCTTGTGGCCACAATAGTACCGCTAATGCTGCCATACATGCCTGGAGCGAAGTGGCTCCCTCAGTACAGCGACAAGCCAGACACCCTGTCAGGGTTCAAGCGAAAAATATGCAGCATAATAGACATGTACCCTATGACAGAAAAGCAGAGAGCTGCAGTAGTAGTGGGACAATTAACTGGTGCTGCAGAGAGAGAAGTAGAGACTTGGACAGCTGCAGACCAGGAGTCTGTGCTTGCAATTTTCTTAAAGCTACAGACTATCTTTGAGGACCGCACTGAAGCAGATCTCCGGATGAGTTTTTTACCAATGCTCCCAGAAACCAGATGACAGCATTAGGGACTATGCCTGCCGACTACAAGGGGCCCTGCGAGCACTTAAACAGGTTAACCCCATAAGTGTCAACAAAGAGAATAAAATGTTAAAAGAACAATTTGTACGGGGACTGAGGTCCCAAGCTGAAAGCAGGACTGTGCACTGGTGGTCCTTGGATCATCCTGATGCTACCTTTGATGCCCTTAAGGATATGGCTATAAAAGGACTGCGACCCCTGGAAACACCCGAGATGGCAACCCAGTGTCACCCAAGTGAAGCCACCCTAAAACCAGCAGCATCCACCTTTTCCCCGCTGGTTGCGGAAGCCAAAACGCAGGTGGCGCCCCCTACTGAGCTGGACTGTCTGCGCTCAGAAGTGCGCCAGCTGACCAAAAACCTGGCCACTGTAATGAGTGCCCTGCGACTGCCGACGGAGGAAGAAGGAAAGATCCTGCTGGCTGACTGCCCAGAGGATGTCCCTTGGATGCGCCGGAGGAGAGGGAGGACGTCGACCCACCGGAGGAGGACAACGCCACCCCCAGGAAGGACCCGCGACCAGCATCATCCTCGCCGAGAGATCATCTGCTACCGCTGCCACAGAGAAGGTCACCCAGCACGTCTGTGTCCTTTAAACGAGCAAATCCTGGGTCCGAGGGCCAACACCCAGGAATAGACTCCTCAGGCGCCTCAGACTAGAACCGCAGGTTTGTGGGAGGAAGACCATACCTGTCCATCATACTGGACGGGATCGCAATCCCTGCCCTGCTGGACACTGGATCTCAGGTAACCGTCATACCTGATGTCCCCTACAATAAATACTGGTCCATGGACAGTCTCCAACCCCCAAACCCTGACTTTGCCGTATACGCCTCTAATGGCCTCCCTCTTGACTTATTGGGGGCTAAAAATGTAGACGTAAAAGTGGGGAGAGTAGAGCTAAAGAATCAGGGACTTCTTGTAGTGAAGACTGTTAATGAGGAAAATGGATTGAATGTGGTTTTAGGCACTAACATTATTAGTAACTGTTTGGAGGAGGTTGTGTTTTTACTGCAACAGCTCGCCAAAATTGCCCGACCAAAGCAAAAGGGAGTGATCCGGAAGGAGATTCGGACCCTGATGTGCCAGCAACAAGTGAAAACTGACCGGTGGTGAGATTGGTAATGTACGGGTAACAGACCCGAATCCCATTGTGATACCCCCAATGAGTGAAATGCTTATTTGGTGTAGAGCAGCAATAGGTCTGAGAGGACAGAACTACCAAGCAGTAGTAGAGCCTCATTGTTCAGAACATAGACCTACACTCTTGACTGCCAGAGGGGTAGTGGAGGTACATAATGGGAGGGTGCCAGTGCGTCTTCTCAACTGGGGCGAGGATGAAGTCAAATTACCACGTTATGCCACTGTTGCTAAGTTACATGCTGTGGATAATAACTCCATTCACACGACGGAGCCCTTAACCTCCCCACAACCAGTGGAGGATAACGGTCCGACCACCCAGGTGGAGGATTGGGTCAGCAGCTCCATGTCGGGACGGACACCACTCCAGCCCACCAGAAACAAGGAGAATACCGAGTAGTTCAGGAGTATGCACAAGTATTCAGCAAAACACCCACTCGACTTTGGGAAAATTAAAGGGGTTCAACATCACATCCCCACAGGCAATCATCCTCCCATTAAAGAACGGTACAGGCCTATACCTCCAGCACACTACCAGAAAGCCAAGGAAATGTTGCGTGACATGAAGGAAGCAGGGTGATAAGGGATAGTTGCAGTCCCTGGGCAGCACCTCTAGTCCTAGTCAGAAAAAAGGATGGAAGCATGAGAATGTGTGTAGATTACAGACAAGTAAATCGCATTACACATAAAGATGCATACCCTTTACCACGCATTGAGGAATCC
>JARQOD010006921.1:0-40953 GCA_033576555.1 Oophaga sylvatica | reverse complement strand
TGGTGTAACAAAATAAAAACAGCACCCACTGAAAAAACGGGGGAAAAAACAAAGTCAAAATAGTGGCTGAACAAATGAGAGGGCAGAACCCCCCGGGGGGGGACCCTGAGGCCCCACAGAAGTGCGGGGACAAAATGCAAAAATATAGCACAAACCACAAAAGAAGAAAATGTCTTATCTGTTAGCAGGAGATGCAGAACAACACAGCAGGCTAAAAGGGGAAACTGGAAAAAAGGATTCAGACCAGAACAATTGATCACCGGAAACCTGATGGGAAGGTGACTCCTTATATAAGCCCAGTCAGTAACACTGATTCCAGTCCTCACAATCTTCACTGGACGACAAAGCACGCTTGTAACCCCCAGAGGGGGGCCTCTGTAGAATCATCTAAAACCCATTCACAACAGTCTGCATTCCAAACGTCATTACTTCCTTTCCGAGCCCTGCGGTGCGTCCAAACAGTTTTTCCCCCCGACATATGGGGTATCAGCAAAACTCAGGACAAATTTGGGGACAACAACTTTTGGGGTCCAATTATCCTTGGGAAAAATCAAAAATTGGGGACAAAAAAATCATTTTTGTGGAATTTTTTTTTTTTCACACCCAGGCATTATAAACTTTAGTGAACACTTTGGGGTTCAAAGTGTCACAAACAGATCTAGATAAGTTCCTTAGGGGGTTTTAGTTTCCAAAATGGTGTCACATGTGGGGGTTTCCACTGTTTAGGTCATTAGGGGCTCTCGAAACGGGACATGGCGTCCAAATCTCAATTCCTTCCCTTCTTAGCCCTGCCGTGCACCCAGACAGTGTTTTCCCCACATATGGGGTATCGTCGTACTCAAGAGAATTGCACAACAAACTTTTTCTGTCCATTTTCTCCTTTTACCCTTGTGAAATAAAAAAATGTTGTAAAAGATCATTTTTGTGATTTAAAAATTTTAAATGTTCATTTTTTCCTTCCAAGTTGCTTCAGTCTGTGAAGCCCCGGGAGGGTTAATAAACTTCTTGAATGTGGCTTTGAGTTACCTTGAGGGGTGCGTTTTTAGAAGGGTTTGTCATTTTTGGGGTATTTTTGCCATATAGGGCCCCTCAAAGTGACTTCAAATGTGAGGTGGTTCCTAAAAAAAATGGTTTTGTACAATTTGTTGTAAAAATGAGAAATCGCTGGTCAACTTTTAACCCTTATAACTTCGTAGCAAAAAAAAATTTGGTTTCAAAATTTTGCTGATGTAAAGTAGACATGTGGGAAATGTTATTTAGTAACTATTTTGTGTGACATATTTCTCTGTTTTAATGGAATAAAAATTAAAAGTTTGAAATTGCAAAATTTTCTAAATTTTCGCCATATTTCCATTTTTTTCATAAATAACCGCAAATTATATCGAAGAAATTTTACCACTATCAGGAAGTACAATATGTCACGAGAAAACATTCTCAGAATTTTGAAGATCCGTTGAAGCGTTCCAGAGTTATAATCTCATAAAGAGACAGTGGTCAGAATTGTAAAAATTGGCGCGGTCATTAACGTGCAAACCACCCTTGGGGATTAAGGGGTTAAATCCCCAGCCCCACTCCAAATCCACCCCACACATTAAATGCCCATCCCCATGCCAAATCCCCCACACACAGTAAATACCCCCATCCCCATTTCAAATCCCCACACACATTAAGTACCCTCCATCCCCACGCCAAATCTTGCACACACATTAAATATCCCCCATCCCACGCCAAATCCCCCACACACATTAAGTACCCCCATCCCCACGCCAAATCCCCCACACACATTAAGTACCCCCCATCCCCACTCCAAATCCCCCACACACATTAAGTACCCCCAACCCCACTCCAAATCCCCACACATATTAAGTACCCCCATCCCCACGCCAAATCCCCCACACACATTAAGTACCCCCCCATCCCCACTCCAAATCCCCCACACACATTAAGTACCCCCCATCCCCACTCCAAATCCCCCACACATTAAGTACTCCCCATCCCCACTCCAAATCCCCCGACACAAAAAATAACCCCCCATCCTCACTCCAAATCCCCCACACATAAAATAACCCCCCATCCCCACTCCAAATCCCCCACACATAAAATAACCCCCCATCCCCACTCCAAATCCCCCACGCATAAAATAACCCCCATCCCAACTCCCAATCCCCCACACATAATGTATCCCCATCCCCACTCCAAATCCCCCATACATAAAATAACCCCATCCCCACTCCAAATCCCCCCATACATAAAATAACCCCTCCATCCCCACTCCAAATCCCCCCTACACATAAAATAACCCCCATCCCCATCCCTACTCCAAAACCCCCACACATAAAATAACCCCCTATCCCCATCCCCACTCCAAATCCCCCCACACATAATGTATCCCCATCCCCACTCCAAATCCCCCCAAAAAAATTACTCCCCCATCCCCACTCCAAATTCCCCACACATAAAGTACCCCCCCATCCCCACTCCAAATCCCCCCCACAAAAAAATTACTCCCCTATCCCCACTCTAAATCCCCCCACAAAAAAGTACTCCCAGATCCCCACTCTAAATCCCCCCAACACACACATTATGTCCCCCGCTAATCTTCGGTGTTTCTTCAGCTCACAGTGGAGCACACTTACCACCCGTGTTCCTCCTTCTGTATGCCGCCGGCTAGTGATGTCAGCAGCGTGATCACATGACTGATCACGCTGCTGGTGTTGCTCTGACCCGGCGGTCAGAGCTGCAATTGTACTGGCGTCTATATAGACGCCAGTACAATTGATCCCTGGGAGCCAGCACGCGGCAGCTTCTCTGCGCCGGCTGTCAGCTTGACAGCCAGCACAAGGAACCGCCGACTCCCAGGCCGGGGGCAGCAGAATGCAGCTGCAGGGGAGACACTGCGGACCGCTGCATTAGGTGGCCCGACTGCGCCCCCCTGCCGGCTGCTCCCGGGGCACATGCCTCGGCTGCCCCCCCCGGATACGCCTCTGGGAAAGGTTCCCGAGGGAAGAAACTGCAAGATGACCCAGAGACTGTTCTGGAAATTACAGGGGCGGGGCGACTATAAAAGGAGTACAGGAGACCAGCAGGGGCACTCGATGCAGAGGCAGACCAGAGACAGGAAGGAGGAACCTGATAGGGAGTGGAGAGAGAGACAAGGTCAGCTGCCATGGGTGAGAAAGCACAGGGACTCACGTGATTGGGGAGAGGACAAACCCGAGCGGAGCAAAGAAGGAGCAGTACTCTGAGACCTTAACTCGCGAATGCCCCGCTCCAGCCCGCTGCCGCGGCCTGTACTCCTCCAGCCGCGACCGCCTTTCCCCCACTCCAGCACGCAGTTGCGGCCTGTACTCCTCCAGCCGCGACCGCCACTGCCTCACTCCAGCCTGCGGTTGTGGCCTGTACTCCTACAGCCGCGACCGCCTTTGCCCCCAATCCAGCACGCAGTTGCGGCCTGTACTCCTCCAGCTGCGACGGCTACTGCTTCACTCCAGCCCGTGGTTACGGCCTGTACTCCTCCAGCAGCGACCGCTACTGCCTCACTCCAGCCTGCGGCTGCGGCCTGTATCCTATCCGCCACTGCCACGTTACAGTCTGCGGCCAGGGCCTGTGCGCAGCCATCCACGGTCGCTACTGTCCCGGTCCAGCCTGCGGCTGTAGCCTACATAGCAGAGCCCGAAGCTGCCGTCATCTCGTCTCCGGGAGGAGCGATCTCAATGCCAGGGAATTTCTTCAGGGCCTTTTTCGCCCCATCTGCACCTGGGTGTAACGCCCGAAGCCTACAACAACTCCTCGTTGGCTGGGCCCAGCGACTGATACGCCCCCGAACGGACACCTACCAGACCACAGCTCTGAAGGACGTCAGAGAAGGATAAGTGACACATTGTTAACTGTTGATTATAGTTCTAGGACATTTAGATGGCCTTATTGCAGCCCCATGGTCATCGGCACCTGCCTAATAGCCATTTGCTCAGTTCAAGGTGTATTATTGTATAGTTTCCCTGCGAGGAAAATTATTGTTAGCTTGCTAGTTATACATAGAACCCCCATATAAAGTTTCACTGTATCCCACGTACCTTCGCACACCACATTTGCGTAGTCGGCAGGATGCAGTCACCAAGTGCGAGTGGGGAAGCCACAGACCAAGGGGGTGACAGTGGCCCCGGACCAGCCTGTCGTTGGGGGCCATGCTGAACAACTTGCCCAAGTTCATGACAGTAATACCATGCTGTGGAGCTGGGCAGAGTGAATGCGGGGCTTGTTCAGGATGCACCCTGATCTGGAGGCAGAGGTGGCCATCATGGCATTGGAGGGAGAGGCCCGGAACTTTGTGATGCTAAGACCTCCAGGACAACGAAATACTTTTGTCCGGATATTGCAGATCTTGGAGGAGACCCACGGGGACACAACTGATGTAGGGGAACTGAGAACTCTGTGTGACCTCTTGGTGACTGGATTGCGCGACCCCTGACTAAGCAAGCCCTGCGGGAGCGGGTGCTGGTTGACCTTCTCCGGGGTAGGGAGTGAGGCCCGCGCACGAGAGCGAGAGCAAAAGGTGACAGCCCCCGTGGGAAAGGCCCAGAGCACTGAAGCCTCCGTGAATGCTATCAGCGAGCCCCGTGGGTGGGGGAAATGCGACAGGAGCTGGAGAGTATCAGCAGTGAACTAGCTGAAGTGAAAAGAAAGGCCGGCACAATGGGCAACCCACCAGGGCCGAGCATGACAACTTGGAAGCCCTGTAACACTCGGAGTGGCTGGCCTCCGCAGCCCGTCGCTTGCTTTAACTGTGGAGAGGTGGGCCACTTCGCCTGGGAGTGCCCTTGGCGAGGGAAGAACCCACCCTGGCGGCCATTAAACTAGAGGACTCTGAGCCGGGGGGACTCCGCTCAGAGCCAGAACGCACCCCGCGGGGTGGTGGAAGTCTCGAGGATCTAATCGCAAAGTGTCCGCTGGTTTGAGCGGAATTTGAAGGCCGTGCCGTGCGTTGCATGGTGGACGCGGGGTCACAAGTAACCACTATGCCTGAGGCTTATTTCCGGCAGCACTTTCCAGAAGCCACAAGGCCCCAGTGGGGATCCGTGATAAAACTAGTGGCTGTCAATCAATTACCCATCCCCGTCGCCGGAGTAGCATGGATGCAGATCTCGATGTACGGCAAGCCATTGGGCCAGCGAGGCGTGGTCCTGATTCAGGGAGGCGAGTATGATGGATACATCGTCACCCTGGGCATGAATGTACTAAAAGAATTTGGCAGCCTCCTCCTCCATGAACCTGGGGGCAAGCAATCTTGGAGAAAATGCGAGCTGAACTCTCGGCCCAAATACATCAGGTGGAAGCTCTCCTGGGCCATTACAAAGAGTTATTCGCCAGCCATGAGGACGATTTTGGGTGCACCACAGCCATTACATATGGCATTCCCACTGAATGGACGGCCCCATCAGAGAGCGATATCAGCAGATCCCGCCGCAGTTATACCAAGAAGTAAAAACTATGTTGAATCAAATGCTGGCAAAAGGGGTTATCCGGGAAAGCCAGAGCTGCTGAGCAGCCCCCATAGTGTTGGTGCGGAAAAAGGTTGGCACCTTGCGGTTCTGTATGGATTACCGAAAGTTGAATGCCTGCACCATCAAAGACTCATACTCGCGGATACTGACCAACGCCCCTGGAACCTTTCAGCGCCTGATGGAGCGATGCCTAGGCGACCTCGACTTCAAAGCCACCCTGATATATTTGGACGACATTATCATCTATGCCGCCACATTTGAGGACCACCTGCATCGTCTGGGCCAGGTGCTCGGCCAGCTACAAAAGTGTGTGTTGAAAGTGAAGCCAAAAAATGCCACCTGTTTCGCACACAAATTGAGTATCTGGGGCATGTGGTCTCCGCCAAGGGCGTGAGGCCGTCTCCGGAGAAGGTTGTTGCGATACAGGAGTGGCCTACCCCAAGACAGTGAAGGATGTGCAGGCCTTTTTGGGGCTGGCTGAATATTACCATCGCTTAGTGAAAAAATTTGCCCGCCAAGCTCGGGCCCTGCAATACCTGCTACGAGGAGTCCCAACCGGTGCTAACAACTGTAAGGTACAATGGCGTGAAACACAGGAAGAAGCCTTCCGAGACGTTAAGGCCGCACTCTCAGAAGCCCCCGGCGTTAGCCTAAGTGGATTTCTCACAAACCGTTCATTCTGCACACCGACTGGAGCTTGCACGGGCTTGGGGCTGTGTTTTCGCAGATGCAGGACGGCCAAGAGAAGGTTATCGCCTATGGCAGCCGATCACTTCACGACTCCGAACGCAATCCTGACAACTACAGCTCCTTCAAGATCGAGCTCCTGGCGGTAGTATGAGCCATGGCGGAGTGATTCGCGGAGTACCTAGCGGGATCCGAGGTGGTGGTACGAACCGAGAACAACCCCCTGGCCCACCACGAAAACGCCAAACTGGGGGCCCTGGAGCAGCGATGGGTGGCGAGGATGGCCAAGTTCAAATACAAAATCATTTACAAGAGAGGGGCAGAGAACGTCCACGCCGAAGCCTTGTCCGGGATCCGTCACACTGTCCCAGGAAGGAGTCGGGATGAAGAGCTAGAAGGAGAAGAAACGCCGTATTCCTTAAAACCCGCCGAGACCACAGAAGTAGCAAGAGAGCAATCTTGTGCAAAATACACTGGGGGCATTCTTGAGCAATTTCAGGATGAATGGATATGCCAGCAACAAGAAGCCAGCAAAATCGCGCTCTCCACCGGTGGATTGCCCAAAGACAACTCCCCAATGATGCTCAAAGAAAAACGCTTTCTAAGGACACTGTGCTATTGCTCCGCCAATGGGAAAGACTGGTGATCAAAAAGGTACTATTGTATCGTAAAACAAGCCCACGCGCCGAGCCCACCGCCACCTGGCAGATGGTGGTGTCGGGAGCCCTACTGGCTGACATTGCTACCATCCCCGTTTACAAACCGTAATAGAAGAAGCGTGCCGTACATGCCGCCTATGTGAGTTGACTAAATCACTAGAGCAACGAGCCCCCATACAAACAATTGTAACTACCGCGCTCATCGAACTGTTAATGATGGATTACTTAACCATCGGTCCGGCTCACCAGGGATATCAGCACTGCTTAGTCATGGTGGACTATTTTACCAAGTTTGCCGTGGTAACCCCCACCCGAGATCAAACAGCAGAATCGGCCGCTTATGCTGTTATGATCTGCTACAAGCACTAAGGAAAGGTGGGAATTCTGTCCCTACAATAGGACTGAGCTGGATCCCTACGATGTAACGGGGAACCTGATCCTGCGACCAGACCCGCTAAAGTCCTCAGCTAGTCTGAACGAAGACCTATAGTTGCGAGGGAGGAATCCCTACAAGATCTAGGGACTGGGTGAAAAGGTGGACACCTCCTAACAGAAAGTGTAGCAGGGAAAATAAAACAGAAAACAAACACTAACAGATACTAAGATCTAGCAAAACTGACAGAGTAAGGCACCTAAGCACCCGGCTAGCTTAAGAGTAGATAATACAATGAAGTCCAGCAAGGCCAGAAGGGCGGAACCAGACTAAATAGGGTAAAAAAGGTCATGTGACCAGCAAAGTGAAACAAAACCTAACAAGAGGGTTCTAACAGTACCCTCCCTTCTAAGAGGATCCTCCGGATCCCCTAGGACTTAGGCTTATCCGGAAACCTCTTGTGAAACGCTCTGACAAGTCTAGACGCAGAAACATCATCCGCCCTCACCCATGAGTTATCCTCGGGTCCATAACCCTTCCAAGCGACGAGGTACTGTAAACTCCCTCTATACCGTCTAGAATTTAGGATGCGGGAAATCTCATATTGCCCGTCCTCCACCACCAGGGGAACAGTGGCTGAGACGTCTCCATCTGAGACCTCAGCTTTTTTCAAGAGAGAAACATGAAACACCGGATTAATCTTCCAGGAGGTGGGAAGCTCCAACTTAACAGCAGATTGGTTAATAACCTGAAGCACCTTAAAGGGCCCTACAAACTTGGGACCCAATTTCTTAGACGGAATCCTCAAGCGCAGATTCTTAGAGGACAACCAAACCATGTCACCAATAGCAAACAAAACCTCTTGTCGTTTTCTATCAAAATACACTTTGGATCTTTTGTTAGCCTCCTGAAGATTACCACGCACATCAGTCCAAACTCTCTCCAAAAGACCAGAAAAATTCTCCTCTTCAGGTACAGCCGATCCCAACTTGGAAAATGACCCAAACGACGGATGTCTCCCAGTACAACAAAAAAAAGGCGAACAACCAGCAGAAGCGGATGTATGGTTGTTAAGAGTAGTGTTGAGCGATACTGCTCGATATCTAAAAATATCGTATCGGAATGGTATCGCCGATATCACTAAATATCGTCGATATCCGATTCCGATACCGGAAGTCCCATGTAAGTCTATGGGAACAAAATATCGCAACAAAAAAAAAACCCTTTCTGTCGTTATAATCACAAAATATACACACATAGAATACATATATATATATATATACATGTCATTGTGACATATATATATACATATATTTATAGTTTATACACTTCTACATAGTAAAATAGACTCTGATTCAATTGCCGGGTAAAGCCGTGACATACCCCATAGAAGTCGACGGGCTCGGTGCCGAGTACCCCCAAAACCTCTGGCTCTGTGCGACTCAACTTGGGCGTCACGAACAGGATTCTGTAGCTCGCTATAAGCGAGTCCTGTGTGCCTGAATTGAACTGGTTTTGTGCTTGAGAATTGCTAAAATCATCAGAGAATGTATTTGCCATTTTTCCGCCATATCTGCGTCACGACGAGGCACTGGTGAAGAAGAAGGGGGTGCTCTTCGTGGGTGTACACTCACTCAGTGGCGCGAAAACGATGGCCGACCACTCTAAATGGTACTGCAATGTAAGATCGTGCCCCACAGCTCTGGAGTTCCGCCTCCTCATCCTCCTCAGTGTGCGGAAACTAACACGAAGGTCCCGCCTCACTACAAAAGAGGGGCCCCTCCAGATGCTAATGACACATGTGACTTGGCAGAGATTGCTAATGGACACGAGCAGAAGTGTGAAGGGATGGAGCAGTCAGAGCTCTCCCCCCACGGAAGCGACCCGATCGCCACGGAACCACCGTTGGGCACCCGGCCTGGAAACCCTCCTACGCTGCAAGAAGCGGAGGATACCCTAAGAGGCCTGGCCCGGCACCGGGAGGAGGTCGCCAGGATGGAAGCCAGCTGGCGTGCCCTAAAACTAAACTTGGAGCGGCGCCAATCCCTCTTACCTGAAGTGTCTGTACCGGAAGGTGAGGCACCCGTTCTAGTAGAGGAGTCCGTGCGGGCATCCCAGCCCTTGCAATGTGATCCGGTTGACGTTGTCGCAGTGGAGGCACCCGTTCCTGCAAAAAACTCTGCACCGGCAGCACCCCAGATCCTGCTGTCTGCCCCAGTCGCTGAGACAGAAGAAGCGACACCCATCCTCATGGAGGAGGCCGCGCAGGCACCAGAGGTCTACCTGTCTGTACCGCAGCCCCGACTGTCATCTGTTCCAGAGCCGGCTGCTTCCGCCACAGGTGAGCGCCGCCAGGACTGGGGGGCGCCAGGAGAGCTGCCGCAAACCGGACATCGTAAGCTGGCATTTGATGGTGGAGACATGGAGCAGCTGGTGGAGGAGAATTACAACCGGCGTCAGGAGGAAGAGTGGAGACGTTGGGAGCGGGAAGCAGAGCGACAAAGGGAGCAGCGAGAATCCCAAAAGCTTCGGCAACGTCACCTGGAGAAGGACCGGGCAGATAAGGACCGGATGAGAAAAGATAAAGGAACCCTGTGGGAGCCGCGGCGTAAGGGTGCAGTACGGAGCTTTAAATTGAAAGGTGGTTGGGGCTTCATCCAGGAGCCTGGACTTTATTTAGAAGTGTTTGTGACCCGGCGGGATGTGGAGACTCACCTCCCAGAAGGACACCCGGGGAGGGACCTGTTGCCAGGAGACTTGGTGACTTACACCCGACACTGGGGTTACAATGGATGGTACGCCCTAAATATTACCAGGTGCGACCCCTACTCCCCAGAGTGTCAGGAACCTGTGAGACCCTCGGAGCCTTCAGCCTCCCACATCCAGGCCTCTGCACAAGTGCCCACCCCACGCCGTAAATCTCCCCAGCCTCCCTCAGTGGTCTCCTCAGCAGCCCCAGCTATGGACATGATAACTATAGCTGGCCCGTACCCGGCGCCTGTTAGGCCCCCTGGGGTTCGTTCAGTCCGTGACATAGGGCTCCAGACCCGGAGGGAGATGAAAGAGGTGGCCACACAGACACAGATAGCGGGTCACGACGTCACTGTACAGGCCACACGACGTCATCAGGTCCTGGTGGTCCTTGGTGCCTCGGATGTTTGGCAATCTCAAGAAGAGTACCAGGTGGTACCTGGAACACCCCTGCCAAAGAATTATAAATAACCCGGACAGGGTCCCTGTATGTAAATAGTTAAATTGTTGATGTACCCGGACGGGTGAATGTTCATAAAAAAAATTTTTAATTTAATAAAAAACACAACACAGTTTTCATTACTTTTATTACAGTCTCATCCTGCGACGCCATCGATCTCCTGTAAAAAAAATGAAAAAAAAAAACAGCAGTATACCACCTGTCCGACGCAGTCCATAGTAACGAGTGTCCCACGACGATCCAGCTCTGCTACATCAGAATGACATCAGAGGCAGGCAGGCAGGCAGAGCCTGTCATCCCGGCGCAGCACAGCTGATTACCTGCTTCCCGGCGGTGACGTCATCGGACTGGTTTACGGCCGGGATTACCCTGCAGTCACTGCAGTTATCGCGAAAAACTGCATGTGACCGCCAGGGAGAAGATAATGGCGGCCATCAAGCAGTCCAGGACGTGACCGCCGGAGATCTTCTGCCAGGTAAGTGCCGCTGACTCCTGACAGACCCGACCGACGGACACTCACAGTGACAGTGACAAATCCGATTCCGGTATCCGATATGACGAAAATATCGGTACTCGGAATCGAAAGCCCGATACAGCTAATATCGGCCGATACCCGATATTTGCAGTATCGTATCGCTCAACACTAGTTAAGAGCAAACTCAGCAAGTGGCAGAAACTCAGACCACCCCTCTTGATTATCAGTCACAAAACAACGCAAGAACTGCTCAACATCCTGGTTTTTCCTTTCTGTCTGGCTATTAGACTCCGGATGATATCCGGATGAAAACGACAAATGAACTCCCAACCTGTCACAAAAAGCGCGCCAAAAACGAGCCACAAACTGAGGTCCCCTATCGGAAACAATGTCAGTAGGAACACCATGTAGTCTGACTATTTCCTTGACAAAGGCCTTAGCGAGAGTCTTAGCGCAGGGCAATTTGATGAAAGGAACCAAGTGACACATCTTGCTAAAACGGTCCACGACCACCCAGATGACAGTGAAACCCTCAGAGGGGGAAGGTCAGTAATAAAGTCCATAGCCAAATGTGTCCAAGGTGCACTAGGGACCTCCAGAGGGCAAAGCAACCCTGCAGCAGGAGTATGAGAAGACTTAGATCTAGCACACGCAGTGCATTGACGCACCCACTTAATGACTTCCTTCTGCCATCCAGGCCACCAAAAACTGCGACCCACAAGTCTCTTGGTCTCAGAGATTCCAGGATGACCTGCCAACCAAGAGTCATGACATTCATCAAACAAATCTCTCCTCAGGGTACCAGGCACAAACAACCTCCCATGCGGCGTGTTAGATGGGGCATTCTCCTGTGCTTTAAGAATCTCATCTTCCAGCACGGAGTCCAAAACAGCAATAACAACCCCCTCTTGCAAGATGTTTTCCTCCTCCTCCTCAGTACCCACCATAGGAGAAAAGCTGCGAGACAAAGCATCAGCTTTAACATTTTTAGTACCTGGGATGTAAGTAACGGTAAAATTAAACCGTGAGAAAAACAGTGCCCACCTAGCCTGACGGGCATTCAAGCGTTTGGCAGCATCAAGGTAGATCAGATTTTTATAATCGGTGAAGACTTGAACGGGAAATTCCGCTCCCTCCAAAAAATGACGCCAGTGTTCAAATGCGAGTTTAATTGCCAACAATTCCCGATTACCGATATCATAATTTAGTTCAGACTCAGAAAATTTCTTTGAAAAAAAAGCACAGGGATGTACTCCATCCGTCTTTGCCTGAGACAACACCGCGCCGACCCCCACAGAAGAAGCATCAACCTCAACCAAAAATGGTTTAGTCACATCAGGCTGCGTAAGGATGGGAGCAGAGCTGAACCTCTCCTTTAGCAACACAAAAGCCTCAATGGCCTCAGTAGTCCACTGAACCGCATCAGCACCTTTCCTGGTGAGATCGGTCAGAGGTTTGGCAATCACAGAAAAATCTTTTATGAATTTTCTATAATAATTGGCGAACCCCAAAAACCTCTGTATTGATTTCACACCAATAGGTCTAGGCCATTCCTGCACAGCTTGCACTTTCACCGGGTCCATCTCAAAACCTTCACTGGAGACAATGTAGCCCAAAAAACTAAGTCTCTGTACAGCGAACTCACATTTTTTCGAGTTTGGCAAAAAGTGAATTATCACTCAGTAACTGTAATACTTCACGCACACTCCTCCAATGAGACTCCAAATCCGGTGAATAAATCAAAATGTCATCCAAATACACAACCACACTTCTGCCGATCAAAGGTCTAAGGATGTCATTAATAAGATTCTGAAAAAATGCCGGAGCACTGGAAAGTCCAAAAGGCATGACCAGATTCTCAAAATGACCCAGTGGAGTGTTAAACGCAGTCTTCCATTCATCCCCCTCCTTCATGCGCAACAAATTGTATGCCCTCGAAGATCAATTTTCGAGAACCACTTGGCCCCCACTAACTGGTTAAACAAATCAGGAATCAATGGCAGTGGGTAAGGATTGCATACAGTAATCTTATCAATCTCACGAAAGTCTAGACAAGGCCTTAAACCGACGTCCTTTTTTTTAACCCCTTCACCCCCAAGGGTGGTTTGCACGTTAATGACCGGGCCAATTTTTACAATTCTGACCACTGTCTCTTTATGAGGTTATAACTCTGGAACGCTTCAACGGATCTTCACGATTCTGAGATTGTTTTCTCGTGACATATTGTACTTCATGTTAGTGGTAAAATTTCTTCGATATAACTTGCGTTTATTTTTGAAAAAAACGCAAATATGGCGAAAATTTTTAAAATTTTGCAATTTTCAAACTTTGAATTTTTATTCCCTTAAAACAGAGAAATATATCACACAAAATAGTTAAGAAATAACATTTCCCACATGTCTACTTTACATCAGCACAATTTTGGAACCAAAATTTTTTTTTGTTAGGAAGTTATAAGGGTTAAAAGTTGACCAGCGATTTCTCATTTTTACAGCAAAATTTACAAAGCCATTTTTTTTAGGGACCACCTCACATTTGAAGTCACTTTGAGGGGTCTATATGGCAGAAAATACCCAAAAGTGACACCATTCTAAAAACTGCACCCCTCAAGGTACTCAAAACCACATTCAAGAAGTTTATTAACCCTTCAGGTGCTTCACAGTAACTAAAGCAACGTGGAAGGAAAAAATGAATATTTTACTTTTTAGCCACAAAAATTATCTTTTACAAACTTTTTTTTTATTTTCACAAGGGTAAAAGGAGAAAATGGACAGATAAGGTTGTTATGCATTTTCTCCTGAGTACGCCAATACCCCATATGTGGGGGAAAACCACTGTTTGGGCACACGGCAGAGCTCGTAAGGGAAGGAGCGACGTTTGACTTTTTCAAACTAAAATTGGCTGGAATTTAGATTGGATGCCATGTCGCGTTTGGAGAGCCCCTGATGCGCCTAAACAGTGGAAACCCCCCACAAGTGACACCATTTTGGAAACTAGACCCCCTAAGGTACTTATCTAGATCTGTTGTGAGCACTTTGAACCCTCAAGTGTTTCACAAAAGTTTATAAAGCCTGGGTGTGAAAAAAAAAAAATCAATTTTCCACAAAAATGATTTTTTAGTCCCAAATTTTTGAATTTTCCCAAGGAAATTGGACCCCAAAAGTTGTTGTCCAATTTGTCCTGAGTACGCTGATACCCCATATGTGGGGGGGGAAACTGTTTGGGCGCACGGCAGGGCTTGGAAAGGAAGTAGTAACGTTTTGGAATGCAGACGTTAATGGGGGTCATGTTCCGTTTGCAGTGCCCCAGATGAGCCTAAACAGTGGAAACCCCCCACAAGTGACCCCATTTTGGAAACTAGACCCCTAAGGAACTTATCTAGATCTTTGGTGAGCACTTTGAACCCCCAAGTGCTTCACACAAGTTTATAATGCCGGGCATGAAAATAAAAAATCCTATTTTTTTCCCACAAAAATTATTTTTAGTCACTAATTTTTTATTTTCCCAAGGGTAACAGGAGAAATTGGACCACATAAGTTGTTGTACAATTTGTCCTGAGTACGCTGATACCCCATATGTGGGGGGGAACCACTGTTTTGGCGCACGGCAGAGCTCGGAATGGAAGGAGCACCATTTGACTTTTTCCAACCAAAATTGGCTGGAATTGAGTTTGGATGCCATGTTGCATTTGGAGAGCCCCTGATGTGCCTAAACAGTGGAAACCCCCCACAAATGACCCCATTTGGGAAACTAGACCCCCTAAGGAACTTATCTAGATTTTTGATGAGCAATTTGAACCCCAAAGTGCTTCACACAAGTTTGTAACGTAGAGCCGTAAAATTTAAAAATCATATTTTTTCCACAAAAATGATCTTTTCACCCCAATTTTTATTTTTCCAAGGGTAACAAGACTCCAAAAGTTATTGTGCAATTTGTCCTGAGTGCGCTGATACCCCATATGTGGGGGTAAACCACTGTTTGGGTGCATGGCAGAGTTTGGAAGGGAAGGAGCGCCGTCTGACTTTTTCAACGCAGAATTGGCTGGACGCCATGTCGTGTTTGGAGAGCTCCTGATCTGCCTAAACAGTGGAAACCCCCATAAATGACACAATTTTGGAAACTAGACCCCTCAAGGAACTTATCTAGATGTGTGGTGAGAACTTTGAACCCCCAGGTGTTTCACTAAAGTTTATAACGTACAGCCGTAAAATAAAAAATCTTTTTTTTTTTACAAAAATGATTTTTTCGCCCCCAATATTTTATTTTCACAAGGGTAACAGAAGAAATTGGAACCCAAAAGTTGTTGTCCAATTTGTCCTGAGTACACTGATACCCAATATGTGGGCGAAAACTACTGTATGGGCACACGTCGGGGCTCGGAAGGGAAGTAGTGACGTTTTGGATTGCAGACTTTGATGGAATGGTCTGGGGGCGTCATGTCACATTTGGAGAGCCCCTGATGCACCTAAACAGTGGAAACCCCCCACAAGTGACCCCATTTTGGCAAATAGACCCCACAAGGAACTTATCTAGATGTGTGGTGAGCACTTTGAACCCCGAAGTGCTTCACAGAAGTTTATAACGCACAGCCGTAAAAATAAAAAATCCTTTTTTTTTTACAAAAATGATTTTTTCGCCCCCAATATTTTATTTTCACAAGGGTAGCAGGAGAAATTGGACCCCAAAAGTTGTTGTCCAATTTGTCCTGAGTACGCTGATACCCAATATGTGGGAGAAAACTACTGTATGGGCGCACGTCAGGGCTCGGAAGGGAAGTAGTGATGTTTTGGATTGCAGACTTTGATGGAATGGTCTGGGTGCGTCATGTCGCATTTGGAGAGCCCCTGATGCGCCTAAACAGTGGAAATCCCCCACAAGTGACCCCATTTTGGAAAATAGACCCCACAAGGAACTTATCTAGATGTGTGGTGAGCACTTTGAACCCCGAAGTGCTTCACAGAAGTTTATAACGCACAGCCGTAAAAATAAAAAATCTTTTTTTTTTTTTGCAAAAATGATTTTTTCGCCCCAATATTTTATTTTTACAAGGGTAACAGGAGAAATTGGACCCCAAAAGTTGTTGCCCAATTTGTCCTGAGTACGCTGATACCCAATATGTGGAGAAAACTACTGTATGGGTACACGTTGGGGCTCGGAAGGGAAGTAGTGACGTTTTGGATTGCAGACTTTGATGGAATGGTCTGGGGCGTCATGTCGCATTTGGAGAGCCCCTGATGCGCCTAAACAGTGGAAATCCCCAACAAGTGACCCCATTTTGGAAAATAGACCCCACAAGGAACTTATCTAGGTGTGTGGTGAGCGCTATGAAGCCCCAAGTGCTTCACAGAAGCACATACTTTTGTTTGGCTTGAGACCTAGGTCCAAGCCTTTTTGTAAAAAATCCAAAATCTTAGAAATGTTGGGACGAAGCGGGTCTGGCGTATCAGAATAATACCAGGAGGAAAACTTTTTCCATATTTTACTGTAAATAGCATTAGTTACTGGTTTCCTGGATTTTTGTAAAGTAACGATTACTTGATCCGAAAGACCCTTTGTTCTGAGGACTTGGGCTTCAACAACCAAGCTGCTAGATTGAGCCTTCGAGGATCTGGATGATGAAGATGACCTTGTTGGAGGAGATCGCTTTCCGGTTGTAGAAAAATTGGTCCTTCCATCCGAAGTTGTAGTAAGAGGTGGAACCAACTTCTTTTTGGCCACATCGGAGCCACTAAAATGACCAGAATTTGATCGTCCAGAATTTTCCGCAGAGTTCTTGCTAGTAGAGGTATCGGAGGAAACACATAGGCCAGCCGAAATTTCCAGGGATGATTGAAGGCATCCACTCCTTGACACCCATCCCCTGGATTTAGGGAAAAAAATGTTTTGACCTGGGCATTTTGGCCCGAAGCCATCAGGTCTACCTCGGGAAGACCCCACATTTCTGTGAGTGAGGTGAAGATTTTCCTCTTCAGACTCCATTCCCCTGGCTGTATGTCTTGGCGGCTCAGAAGGTCTGCCTGGGAATTTTCTGAACCCTTTAAATGTATCGCTGATAGTGAAAGAAGATGGGATTCTGCCCAGTTGAGGATAAGGTTCGAAACGGTCCTCAGACAGTTGAATTTGGGGCTTCCTTGGTGTTTGAGGTGAGCCACCGTGGTCATGTTGTCCGAGAGGACTTTGACATGATGTCCCGAAATTAGAGAACCTGCTGCCTGGAAGGCTTTGTATACTGCCTTTAGTTCCCTGTAGTTGGAGGATCTGAGGCTGTCTTGCTGACTCCATAGTCCCTGGAAGGGAATTTGTAGAATTACAGCGCCCCATCCTCTCGAGCTTGCGTCTGTAGTTACTGTTAACAATGGAGTCTGAATCCAGTCTATCCCTTTGCGCAGGTTTGATGGATTTGTCCACCAGACTAGGGAGGCATTGACATTCCCTGGTGTCAGAATCTTCTTGTTCAACAAAGCTGTGTTTCCATTCCAATTCTTTAGAATGTGCGCCTGTAGAATTCTGGAGTGGGCTTGGGCCCATGCCACCGATTGTATGCAAAGTAGAGTAGGATTCACCGCACACAGAGACAAGTAGTCATGCAAAAACAGGTTTGTTTATTATATAATCTCCAATCCAAAAAGAAATAAGTGTAAGTGCCGTATGGAACAAATGTACAGTATACAGATACCCAACGTTTCGTCCCTTCCCGGACCTTAATCATGGGTAACTAAAAGAAATAAAATAAAAACAGTATGAGACATATATACAATGACAGAGTTACAATTCTATATACAATATGTACAATTCAATGAAGTGGATTGAATAGTATATGGATATTGGCTAATATCAGATTTATATATTCTACATCCAGATAAATGTATCTAGGTAAAGGTACAACTCTGTATAGATACACCTTAAGAGCATAGAGCCAATTGTCATATATATCAAATTATGAAGGGCACAATCCTATAATGAACAAGGGGACTATATATTAATTTACCTTAATAGTACACGTATACAATAGAACTGGCACAAAAAAAGGCAGTGTAGGGTTCCTGATAAATTTCCTTTCGGCACACAAGAAACTGTGAATAACATCGAAATCAAATGTTTAAACAGAATAGAGACAAATCTGCTAATGGTTATCGTGTCATAAATTCAGTTTTGTACCTGTGTGTAGCCGAGAGATAAAGTATGGTATATCCTAAGTGTAGGCAGGAAATGTCCTGGGTGGAATGTCAATAGCCTATATGTTAAAATATACATTATTATAGTGAGAAGGATACAACATGGGGGATATAGCAGAAAAGAGGTGCTTCATACCTTAGCACTTAAACAGATAGGAATGCAGATGACGTTTCGGCGTCCTATATAGTGAGATAGCAAATATATGTAGCCAGTTTAGGTAAATATATGTGGCTTGCTGAAAGTCAGACTCAATTTAGGAAAGGTACTGACATGTTATGAAAAAGTCTTGTACATACCCAGAAGAGGTGCTTTGATCGCTTACAGGCGGCGCTCCCGCGCCCTGCCTTGTGCTGAATGTCCAGACCGTCATGTGGGGTTGTGGGGGATTTTATAGGCGGCGCTGTGTATCGCCGGGCCGGATGTGCGTCATCCGGACCGGAAGTGACATGGCGCCCATTGTCAGACATGCGCAGTGATACTGGCAGTCGCCATTTTGTTGGTGGGGAAATAGTGACCCAGTGTGTGCTATCAATAAGACCTGAACATGCGCAGTGGCACAAATAAATGTCATCTGTAGGTGGAAACATGTTACAAGATGCTGAGGTTGATCCTAGTTGTGTATTGGTAATAACATAAACACCTTTTTTAAGTGGTGAGGAGGCCTCGGGGGAGAGGGACAACGAGATATATGCATATATATTTTTTTATATTTTTATATAGAGACACGTGAAAGTAACCGGGAACAAGTGGATGATGTAGGGGATATAATGATACATGAACCAATGAAAATCAAAATAAAGTAAAAAATGAAAAATGAAAAATAAAAAATAAAAAATGAAAAATAGATCATATACGAAAATGAAGGAACTAAATTTATGAAAATCGAAAAATAAAATAAAAATAAAAATAAAATGAAAATACAAAAATGAAAATAAAAGAGTGAAACAAAAGATTAGAGAACAAACTTAAAATAAAATGAAATAAAAAATGAAAATTGAAAAATTGAAAAAATGGAAGAAATAAATAAAAAATGAAAAACTGGAAAGAAGGAAAAAATTTTTTTGAAAAGAAGGAAAAAATTTTTTGAAGCCAAATGAAAATAAAAATTAAAATAAGAATAAAATTGAAAATAGAAATAAAAATAAAAGTAAAAATAAAAATAAAAATAAAGAGGGAATATCGAGTTGACTCACCGAAAATTGAAGTCAGCGTATCTGTAAAGAAATTTGTATATTGGTTAGAAAAATGATAAATTTATAAAAGCCAATCCATTTCCCTATTAAGGCCTCGTGGAGATAGTGTATCCAACTTGTGAATCCAGTAACTTTCTCGTAGTTTAAGACGTCTCACACGATTACCCCCTCTTCGGGATTTGGGTACATGCTCTATAATCTGAAATTTTAATTGAGCCACAGTATGTTTGAATTTGGAGAAATGATCCGGTAACGGTAGCCAGATCTTGCCACAGCGAATCGTTGACTTATGGCTTGCAATTCTATCTTTCACATGCTGAGTCGTCTCACCCACGTATAAGAGACCACAGGGACATTTAATTACATATATCACAAAGTTGGAGTTGCACGTGTGATATCCATGAATCGGAAAGGATTTACCTGTACGTGGGTGAGTGACTGAGTCTGATTTAATAACATTGGAACAACATGCACAGTTCAAACATGGAAAGGTGCCTTGACGGCGTGTGGCAAGTTGGCTCTGTACTAGAGTGTGGCAAGAGCACCCTATGTCAGCACGTACTAATTTATCCCTTATGTTCGGAGCTCGTCTATTGCACATCAATGCCGGTGCCTTGAATGCCTCGATAGAGGGATACGCCCTAGATAACAGTGCCCAGTGTTTACGTATGACAAAATGTACCTTGGACATTAGTGGATGGTACGTGTGTACAAAGGGTACTCTCTCAGTCTTAGTAGGGGGAGGGTTACTTGGTGGTGGATGTAAGGTACGTCTTTTCTCGGATTCCAAAAGTCTAGTGGGGTAGTCCCTTTCCTTAAATTTCTGAAATGTTTCATCAAGACGTATCGGGAGGAGGTCTGAATTCGTGACAATCCTAGAGATACGGGTAAACTGAGATCGAGGTAGACTGTCTTTGGTCGATCTGGGATGGCTAATAGCATAATGTAGAAGGCTGTTGCAGTCAGTTGGTTTGTATATTAAGTCAGTTGTAAGGTTGCCCATCGAATCTTTCTGTACAAGAGTATCAAGGAAAGGAATATTATTGACGTCATACTGCATAGTGAATTGGAGGTCCGCATCAAGGGAGTTCAAATATGAATGAAATGATCTAAGTGACTCAAGGGTACCTAACCAGATAAAAAAGATATCATCAATATATCTGTGGTAACATTGTATTAATTCCTTGTATGGAACGGTTGGATATATGAAATTGCATTCAAATGCATGCATGTATGCATTTGCATAAGCTGGCGCTACGTTACTACCCATTGCAGTCCCCCGTAATTGTAAGTAGTAAGTATCTTCAAATAGAAAATAGTTTTCATGCAATACCACAGTGAGAAGATCTAGACAGAATTGAATAGATCCCTGGGACATGGTTGAAGTCTCAAGTAATTCTTTGGTAGCTTGTATACCCTTAGTATGGGAAATAGAGGTGTAGAGACTATTGATGTCCATAGTTACCAATATACTATCAGGTGGAATAGTTTTGAGATTTCTGATGATTCTAAGGAAATGTCCAGTGTCTAATAGGAAAGATGGGGTTGTTTTTACTAGCGGAGTCAAGATCTTTTCGAGGAAAATTGAGAGTGGTGAGATTATCGAATCTGTAGATGCTACAATGGGCCTGCCGGGGGGATTTGTGAGAGACTTATGTATCTTGGGTAAGACGTAGAAAACAGGAATATTAGGATGTTGGTTAGTTAGAAATGTCACTGTCTTTTTGTCAATGGTATGTTTATCAAGGTATACCCTGAGAAGAGATTGAATTTTATGATTAATTTCTATTGTAGGATCCCCTGGAAGTATGCGGTAAGTATTGGAATCCAAAAGTTGACGTTTCACCTCACCCACATAGAGGGAGCGTTCCATGATAACGGTAGCTCCCCCCTTGTCGGCGGGCTTAATAACAATGTTCCTATTGTTATGTAATGCCACTAGTGCCTGATTCTCAGAAGATGTCAGATTTTTACGATGGGAAAGAAACCTAAACGTTGTTCATGTATCAATGATTTAACATCGCGATCTACAAAGGAGATAAACGTTTCGGCAGCATGTGCAGTCTGAGGCGGGTTAAAAGAACTTGGATTTCGTAAACCCAAATTGTCGATGGAACATTCCTCTATGGAGACGTCCTCACCAGGATGTACTCCAATAACAGAGGTATCCATTCTAGTTCCAAAGTATGTTTTGAGTCGAACCGTACGGAAGAATCTTTGGAGATCTTTCTCCAATTGGAAGGAGTCCCAATAGGGGGTATGACAGAAGGACAGTCCTTTCTGCAATACGCTCAATTCCGCCGGGGAGAGTGTGTAGTTAGAAATATTGATCACCAAGTTCGATGCAGTCCTACCTGAGACCTTGTTGTCATTCTTTCGCCTCGATCGTCTCGTCTGTCGTTGCGATGTTGTCCTCCCCTGCGGCCTTGTCCTAAAAAATGGGACCTTGTAGAGCCAGCGGAAGAGTCGCTTTCTGTACTGAAGGATCCTTGTCTCCGATTGGGTTGGCGACGCCAGGTACTTGATCCAGAGTAATCGTTCCATCTATACACTCTGTTGTTTGTGTAATCGTCTGCGTCTCGTTGAAATTTTTGCCGTTTTCTTTCTTGTAAGAATTTTTGCTGTTCGGATATGATCTTCTCAGTTTTCTCTTTAAGGTTCGACCAATCGGAGGATGATAATGTTGAGGAAAGTTGAGTTTCAACCGCCTTTATATTTTCTTTGGACTCAGCTATAGCCTTCTGTAAATATTCAATAGTGAGAATTATAATATCAAGAGAGCATTTGTTCAGTATTCTCTTATATTTATCACAGAATTCTTCATTCTCTTTGAATAAGGTGGGAGGTAGGTTGCATCTCAGGCCCCTGGGAATCCTCCCTTGTCTGTGATACTCGGCTAGTGTGATGCAATGGAGGTCATATGAGAGTAACTTGCGTCTCTCCTTCTCATAGTCCCTTGTTCTTAGTTCATGTGCAGGGGTTTATAGGAACTCATT
Organism: Oophaga sylvatica; assembly: GCA_033576555.1. Classification (NCBI taxonomy): domain Eukaryota; kingdom Metazoa; phylum Chordata; class Amphibia; order Anura; family Dendrobatidae; genus Oophaga; species Oophaga sylvatica. The sequence continues at coordinate 18,682 of JARQOD010006921.1, read as the reverse complement.
GTTGTTAGAGACTTGTGATAAAATGCCTGAACTAGTGGTAGTATCATATGCAAAAGTATCTACCGACATCTGGTAACCCGGTGCAAAACCAAGGATAAGTAGTAATATAGTTAGATGGTGTGCACTCAGGGTATAGGAAATAAGGTGCTGGTGAATTGGACCAAAATGGTACCAATAAACTAAGTAGAGTAGGATTCACCGCACACAGAGACAAGTAGTCATGCAAAAACAGGTTTGTTTATTATATAATCTCCAATCCAAAAAGAAATAAGTGTAAGTGCCGTATGGAACAAATGTACAGTATACAGATACCCAACGTTTCGGCCCTTCCCGGACCTTAACCCCTTCACCCCCAAGGGTGGTTTGCACGTTAATGACCGGGCCAATTTTTACAATTCTGACCACTGTCTCTTTATGAGGTTATTACTCTGGAACGCTTCAACGGATCTTCGCGATTCTGAGATTGTTTTCTCGTGACATATTGTACTTCACGTTAGAAGTAAAATTTCTTCGATATAACTTGCGTTTATTTTTGAAAAAAACGCAAATATGGCGAAAATTTTTAAAATTTTGCAATTTTCAAACTTTGAATTTTTATTCCCTTAAAACAGAGAAATATGTCACATAAAATAGTTAAGAAATAACATTTCCCACATGTCTACTTTACATCAGCACAATTTTGGAACCAAAATTTTTTTTTGTTAGGAAGTTATAAGGGTTAAAAGTTGACCAGCGATTTCTCATTTTTACAACAAAATTTACAAAGCCATTTTTTTTAGGGACCACCTCTCATTTGAAGTCACTTTGAGGGGTCTATATGGCAGAAAATACCCAAAAGTGACACCATTCTAAAAACTGCACCCCTCAAGGTACTCAAAACCACATTCAAGAAGATTATTAACCCTTCAGGTGCTTCACAGGAACTAAAGCAACATGGAAGGAAAAAATGAATATTTAACTTTTTAGCAACAAAAATTATCTTTTACAAACTTTTTTTTTATTTTGACAAGGGTAAAAGGAGAAAATGGACAGATAAGGTTGTTATGCAATTTCTCCTGAGTACGCCAATACCCAATATGTGGGGGAAAACCACTGTTTGGGCACACGGCAGAGCTCGTAAGGGAAGGAGCGCCGTTTGACTTTTTCAAACTAAAATTGGCTGGAATTGAGATTGGACGCCATGTCGTGTTTGGAGAGCCCCTGATGCGCCTAAACAGTGGAAACCCCCACAAGTGACACCATTTTGGAAACTAGACCCCCTAAGGTACTTATCTAGATCTGTTGTGAGCACTTTAAACCCCCAAGTGTTTCACAAAAGCTTATAATGCCTGGGTGTGAAAAAAAAAAAAAACAATTTTCCACAAAAATGATTTTTTAGTCCCAAATTTTTGAATTTTCCCAAGGAAATTGGACCCAAAAGTTGTTGTCTAATTTGTCCTGAGTACGCTGATACCCCATATGTGGGGGGGGGAAACTGTTTGGGTGCACGGCAGGGCTTGGAAAGGAAGTAGTAACGTTTTGGAATGCAGACGTTGATGGGGGTCATGTTCCGTTTGCAGTGCCCCAGATGAGCCTAAATAGTGGAAACCCCCACAAGTGACCCCATTTTGGAAACTAGACCCCCTAAGGAACTTATCTAGATCTTTGGTGAGCACTTTGAACCCCCAAGTGCTTCACACAAGTTTATAATGCCCGGGCATGAAAATAAAAAATCCTATTTTTTTCCCACAAAAATTATCTTTTAGTCACTAATTTTTTATTTTCCCAAGGGTAACAGGAGAAATTGGACCACGTAAGTTGATGTCCAATTTGTCCTGAGTACGCTGATACCCCATATGTGGGGGGGAACCACTGTTTGGGCTCACGGCAGAGCTCGGAATGGAAGGAGCACCATTTGACTTTTTCCAACCAAAATTGGCTGGAATTGAGATTGGATGCCATGTTGCATTTGGAGAGCCCCTGATGTGCCTAAACAGTGGAAACCCCCCACAAATGACCCCATTTGGGAAACTAGACCCCCTAAGGAACTTTTCTAGATCTTTGGTGAGCAATTTGAACCCCCAAGTGCTTCACACAAGTTTATAATGTAGAGCCGTAAAATTTAAAAATCATATTTTTTCCACAAAAATTATCTTTTCACCCCAATTTTTATTTTTCCAAGGGTAACAAGACTCCAAAAGTTATTGTGCAATTTGTCCTGAGTGCGCTGATACCCCATATGTGGGGGTAAACCACTGTTTGGGTGCATGGCACAGTTTGGAAGGGAAGGAGCGCCGTCTGACTTTTTCAACGCAGAATTGGCTGGACGCCATGTCGTGTTTGGAGAGCTCCTGATCTGCCTAAACAGTGGAAACCCCCATAAATGACACCATTTTGGAAACTAGACCCCTCAAGGAACTTATCTAGATGTGTGGTGAGAACTTTTAACCCCCAGGTGTTTCACTAAAGTTTATAACGTACAGCCGTAAAATAAAAAATCCTTTTTTTTTTTTTACAAAAATGATTTTTTCGCCCCTAATATTTTATTTTCACAAGGGTAACAGAAGAAATTGGAACCCAAAAGTTGTTGTCCAATTTGTCCTGAGTACGCTGATACCCAATATGTGGGAGAAAACTACTGTATGGGCGCACGTCAGGGCTCGGAAGGGAAGTAGTGACGTTTTGGATTGCAGACTTTGATGGAATGGTCTGGGGGCGTCATGTCACATTTGGAGAGCCCCTGATGCACCTATACAGTGGAAACCCCCCACAAGTGACCCCATTTTGGAAAATAGACCCCACAAGGAACTTATCTAGATGTGTGGTGAGCACTTTGAACCCCGAAGTGCTTCACAGAAGTTTATAACGTACAGCCGTAAAAATAAAAAATCTTTTTTTTTTACAAAAATGATTTTTTCGCCCCCAATATTTTATTTTCACAAGGGTAACAGGAGAAATTGGACCCCAAAAGTTGTTGTCCAATTTGTCCTGAGTACGCTGATACCCAATATGTGGGAGAAAACTACTGTATGGGCGCACGTCAGGGCTCGGAAGGGAAGTAGTGACGTTTTGGATTGCAGACTTTGAGGGAATGGTCTGGGGCGTCATGTCGCATTTGGAGATCCCCTGATGCGCCTAAACAGTGGAAACCCCCCACAAGTGACCCCATTTTGGAAAATAGACCCCACAAGGAACTTGTCTAGATGTGTGGTGAGCACTTTGAACCCCGAAGTGCTTCACAGAAGTTTATAACGCACAGCCGTAAAAATAAAAAAACTTTTTTTTTTTTGCAAAAATGATTTTTTTGCCCCAATATTTTATTTTTACAAGGGTAACAGGAGAAATTGGACCCCAAAAGTTGTTGTCCAATTTGTCCTGAGTACGCTGATATCCAATATGTGGGAGAAAACTACTGTATGGGTACACGTTGGGGCTCGGAAGGGAAGTAGTGACGTTTTGGATTGCAGACTTTGATGGAATGGTCTGGGGGCGTCATGTCGCATTTGGAGAGCCCCTGATGCGCCTAAACAGTGGAAATCCCCAAAAAGTGACCCCATTTTGGAAAATAGACCCCACAAGGAACTTATCTAGATGTGTGGTGAGCGCTATGAAGCCCCAAGTGCTTCACAGAAGTTTATAATGTACAGCCGTAAAAACAAAAAAAATAATTGTTTTTGTACAAAAATGATATTTTCGCCCCCAGTTTTTTATTTTTCCAAGGGTAACAGAAGAAATAGGACAAATTGCACAATAACTCTTGGGGTCCAGAGTACGCTGATACCCCATATGTGGGGATAAACTACTGTTTGGACGCATGGCAGAGCTGAGAAGTGAAGGAGCACCGTTTGACTTTTTCAACGCAGAATTGGCTGGAATTGAGATCAGACGCCATGTCACATTTGGAGAGCCCCTGATGTGCCTAAACAGTGGAAACCCCCAATTCTAACTCCAACCCTAACCACAACACACCCCTAACCCTAGTCCAACCCTAACCACAAACCTAACCCTAACACACCCCTAATCCCAACCCTAACCCTAATCCTAACTTTAGCGCCAACCCTAACCCTAACTTTAGCCGCAACCCTAACCCTAACCCTAATGGGAAAATGGAAATAAATACTTTTTTTTAATTTTATTATTTTTCCCTTACTAAGGGGGTGATAAAGGGGGGTTTGATTTACTATTTATAGCGGGTTTTTATGATTGGCAGCTGTCACGCTAAAAGACGCTTTTTATTGCAAAAATAGTTTTTGCATCATCACATTTTGAAAGCTATAATTTTTGCATATTTTGGCCCACAGAGTCATGTGAGGTCTTATTTTTTGCGGGACGAGTTGAAGTTTTTATTGGTACCATTTTTGAGCACGTGACGTTTTTTGATCGCTTTTTATTTCGATTTTTGGGAGGTTAGAATGAACAAAAATCAGCAATTCATGAATTTCTTTTGGGGGAGGCGTTTATACCGTTCCGCGTGTGGTAAAATTGATAAAGCAGTTTTATTCTTCGGGTCAGTACGATTATGGCGATACCTCATTTATATCATTTTTTCATGTTTTGGCGCTTTTATAGAATAAAAACAATTTTATATAACAAATAATTATTTTTGCATCGCTTTATTCTGCGAGCTATAACTTTTTTATTTTTTCGCTGATGATGCTGTATGATGGCTCGTTTTTTGCGGGATAAGATGACGTTTTCAGCGGTACCATGTTTTTTTATATCGGTCTTTTTGATCGCGTGTTATTCCACTTTTTGTTTGGCAGTATGATGATAAAGCATTGATTTTTTGCTTCGTTTTTTTTTTTTTTTTAAGGGGTTCACTAAAGGGGTTAACTAGTGGGACAATTTTATAGGGGGGGTCGTTACGGACGCGGCAATACCAAATATGTGTACTTTTATTGTTTTGTTTTTTTTATTTACAGGAAGAAGTGAATTTATTGGGGAATATTTTTTTTTTTTTTATTTATTTTGGATTTTTTTTTTAAACATGTTTATTTTTATTTTTTTAACTTTTTTACTTTGTCCCAGGGTGGGACATCACTGTATTTTGTCAGATCGCTGGTGTGACAGTGTGCACAGCACTCTGTCACACCAGCGATCGCTCAGGCAGTGAAGCAGGCTTCTCAGTGCCTGCTCTCGGCAGGCACTGAGGTAGCCGCCTCCCTCCAGGACCCCGGCGCCATCTTGGATCCGGGTCCTGGGAGGGAGGAAGCCCTCAGAACAGCGCGATCACATCGCGCTGCTCTGAGGGTCTCAGGGGGGCGCGCAGGGAGCCCCCACCCTGCGCGATCCTCCCCTGTGCCCCCAGTACACCGCGATCATGTTTGATCGCGGTGTACAAGGGGTTAATGTGCCGGGAGCAGTCCGTGACCGCTCCTGACACACAGTCACGGGTGTCAGCTGTGATAATCAGCTGACACCCGGCTGCGATCGGCTGCGCTCCCCCCGGGAGCGCGTCCGATCGCACGAGACGTACTATCCCGTCCATGGTCATACGGGCCCAGGTACCATGGACGGGATAGTACGTCCGATGGCAGTAAGGGGTTAATCATGGGTAACTAAAAGAAATAAAATAAAAACAGTATGAGACATATATACAATGACAGAGTTACAATTCTATATACAATATGTACAATTCAATGAAGTGGATTGAATAGTATATGGATATTGGCTAATATCAGATTTATATATTCTACATCCAGATAAATGAATCTAGGTAAAGGTACAACTCTGTATAGATACACCTTAAGAGCATAGAGCCAATTGTCATATATATCAAATTATGAAGGGCACAATCCTATAATGAACAAGGGGACTATATATTAATTTACCTTAATAGTACACGTATACAATAGAACTGGCACAAAAAAAGGCAGTGTAGGGTTCCTGATAAATTTCCTTTCGGCACACAAGAAACTGTGAATAACATCGAAATCAAATGTTTAAACAGAATAGAGACAAATCTGCTAATGGTTATCGTGTCATAAATTCAGTTTTGTACCTGTGTGTAGCCGAGAGATAAAGTATGGTATATCCTAAGTGTAGGCAGGAAATGTCCTGGGTGGAATGTCAATAGCCTATATGTTAAAATATACCATACTTTATCTCTCGGCTACACACAGGTACAAAACTGAATTTATGACACGATAACCATTAGCAGATTTGTCTCTATTCTGTTTAAACATTTGATTTCGATGTTATTCACAGTTTCTTGTGTGCCGAAAGGAAATTTATCAGGAACCCTACACTGCCTTTTTTTGTGCCAGTTCTATTGTATACGTGTACTATTAAGGTAAATTAATATATAGTCCCCTTGTTCATTATAGGATTGTGCCCTTCATAATTTGATATATATGACAATTGGCTCTATGCTCTTAAGGTGTATCTATACAGAGTTGTACCTTTACCTAGATTCATTTATCTGGATGTAGAATATATAAATCTGATATTAGCCAATATCCATATACTATTCAATCCACTTCATTGAATTGTACATATTGTATATAGAATTGTAACTCTGTCATTGTATATATGTCTCATACTGTTTTTATTTTATTTCTTTTAGTTACCCATGATTAAGGTCCGGGAAGGGCCGAAACGTTGGGTATCTGTATACTGTACATTTGTTCCATACGGCACTTACACTTATTTCTTTTTGGATTGGAGATTATATAATAAACAAACCTGTTTTTTGCATGACTACTTGTCTCTGTGTGCGCTGAATCCTACTCTACTTAGTTTATTGGTACCATTTTGGTCCAATTCACCAGCACCTTATTTCCTATACCCTGAGTGCACACCATCTAACTATATTACCGATTGTATGCAGGCCATCATGGAACCCAACAGGGACATGGCTGTTCGCAGCGTAGGGGTTCTCTGCTTCCTGAAGGACAAGGCTTTGGTTATCAGGATTTGGCAGTGGTCGTCCGGCAGACAAGATCTTTGATTCTCTGAGTCTAAAAGAATTCCAAGAAATCTTATCACTTTTGAGGGTTGGAGCTGAGACTTCTTTAAGTTCACGATCCACCCTAAGTTCTGCAGGATGTGTAAAGTTTTGGCTACCCGTAAATCGAGGGTCTCGGCTTAAGGACCGATGATTAACAGGTCGTCCAGATAAGGGACTATAGCTACATCCTGCTCCCGGATATGCGCCACTGCTTCCGATATAATTCTTGAAAATACTCTTGGAGCTGAAGAGATCCCGAAGGGAAGCACAGTGAATTGATAATGTACTGTTTCGAGACCTAGCTGGACTGCAAATCTCAGATACTTCTGATGAAGAGGGTGTATCGGGATGTGGAAATAGGCATCTTTGAGATCTATGGTTGCCATGAACGAGTGAGGAGTTATCAGGGGAATTGCTGATTTTACGGATTCCATCTTGAACCTCTGATAGGTTACTGATTGGTTGAGGGTTTTCAGGTTTATTATAACCCTTGCCTTCCCTGATGGTTTCTTCACCATGAAGATACGGGAGTAATGGCCTTTTCCTCGTTCGTTCGACGGAACTGGTGAAATTGCACCGGAGGCTATCAATCGTCGCAACTCCGTAGCAACTAGGGTTTGATTCTCCTGCGAAGGAAGGGAGATTACTCTGAACAATGGAGGAGGGGAAGTCTCGAAATCTATCAGAAGACCTTCTTTTAATACATTTAGTACCCAGCGGCTGTTGGTAATTTTTTGCCAACTGTGCCAAAATCTCGAGAGTCTCCCCCCCACCGGCTCGGAGTCATTGTTTTTCTTGTTGTCCCTGATTGGGTACAAGGATGTTTTTAGGCTTCCCCTTGGTATGACTCCATCTTCCTGTCTTCCCCTTACCCCTATACTGAGGGGGTTGAGTCTGGAAGGGTCGAAAAACACGCTTTTTCGGAGGTCTTTGCTCTGGAAGAGCTTTCTTTCTATCAGTGGCTTTCTCCAAGATTTCGTCCAGGACCGGCCCAAAAACGTAGTCCCCCTTGAAGGGGATGGAGCACAGTTTTATTTTGGAGGTGACATCTCCACTCCACATTTTGAGCCAGAGCGATCTCCGAGCTGAGTTTGTTTGGACCAAATTTCTTGCCGCAATACGAATGGACTCCATTGAGGAATCAGCTAGGAACCCCGCGCCTTATGGAGAATAGGCAGGGAGTCTAATATATCAGCTCGCGGAGTACCCTGGGAAACGTGGTTTTCCATTTCCTGGAGCCAGCGATGGAGAGATCTGGCAACGTAGGTGGACGCTATATTACATTTCAGGGATGAAGTGGAGGTGTCCCAAGATTTTTTGAGGAGACTTTCAATCTTCCTATCCATGGGGTCCTTTAACTGAGACGAATCCTCAAAAGGAAGTACCGTCTTTTTTGCCACTCTTGCCACTTGGGAATCCACCTTGGGAATATCCCACTTGATTAAATTTTTATCAAGTGGAAAATGATTTTTCAATTCTGCAGGGGCCGTGAGACGTTTTTCCGGAAGGTCCGATATGCTTTTATGCACTGGAAAACCTACCGACCTCTCCACATGACACCCGCCAAAGAATTCATCCTGTATTGAATGAGAAACTGGTTGGTCTTCTAACCCCATGGTACTCCGCACAGCATTTACGAGCTCTTCAGTATATTCGGAGGAAAACAGAAATTTCCTGATTTCCGCCACATTATGTAGTAAGGGATTCTCCCATTTAGATGAGGATGATCCTTGTGAAAAGTCAGAATCTGAATCTGAAACCTCTGGCTGGAATTTCCTCTTTTTTGAGGGAGGCGGACCAGGTGAGGGTGGATTAGGCGGTGGAGATGTTAATGCGGCTATGGAGGTTTGAACCTCCTGTTTAATTAGGACACGCATTTCCTCTAATAGCGAGGGGTGCTCTGCTCTGACCACCTTGTCAGTACATTTTTGGCAGAGCTTTTTATCCCTATTCGGTGGTAATTTTAGTGAACACATAATGCATTTATTTCTTTTTACTGAGGATCTCTGGACGGAACCTTCTCCCTAAAATTAGAGGGAGAGGGGTATATTTTACAAAAGTACCAGGAGCCTCTTAAAGGGGGACCCATCCCAATACCTACAGTAGCTGGGGGAGCGCTGGGCTCTGCAGCTGCAGGGCTGGACGTCTCCATAGCGGGTTTCAGCCGAAAGGGCGCTTACCTGCAGACGTCTTCTGGCAGCTTTATATACGACTGTATAGCGGCTGCCCAGCGCTTCAATATCCCCCTCCCCCTCCGGTCCAGCACAAGCCAATGGAGCGAGTGCCTGCGTTTGCTCGGAAATCACCAGGGCTTCCATGTGGAGTGTATGACCCGGAAGTGTCCAGGAGCCTCTGCCTCCACTTCCGGGTCAGGCGACGCGCAAGGAGGGGGAGACGCCGGAGGGCTGCGGGAGGCCTCCGGCGGGGGGAGCCGGCACGCTTTACCCCCTGAGAGGGCGCAGGGAAGCCGGCTCAAAGTGGTCCCGAATCCAGGAGACGGGAGCAGGACCGGAGGAGGGAGGCGCGAGGCCCCGACCACCGCTGCCCGGCAAGAGGGTGAAGATTCCCTGCTCCTAAGGTACTGCTGCAAAAAAGCCGGCCACGCAGCATACGATGATCTCTCCGTGCCCCAAGGGGGACAGGAATACACTGACGAATGGGAGGTGGGAGGGGTTTTTAACCTCTCTGTGTTCCTGTCCCCCAATAGGGAAAGGAGACATCCTCCTATTGCTGTCGTGGAAGGCTACTGGAGAAAAATAATTATTTTTGCATCGCTTTATTCTGCGAGCTATAACTTTTTTATTTTTTTGCTGATGATGCTGTATGGGGCTCGTTTTTTGCGGGACAAGATGACGTTTTTTTTTTTTTAAGGGGTTCACTAAAGGCCGGGGTTAACTAGTGGGACAGTTTTATAGGGGGGGTCGTTACGGACGCGGCGATACCAAATATGAGTACTTTTATTGTTTTGTTTTTTTATTTTACAGGAAGAAATGAATTTATTGGGGAATATTTTTTTTTTTTTTTATTTATTTTGGATTTTTTTTTATAACATGTTTATTTTTATTTTTTTAACTTTTTTACTTTGTCCCAGGGTGGGACATCACTGTATTTTATCAAATCGCTGGTGTGACAGTGTGCACGGCACACTGTCACACCAGCGATCGCTCAGCCAGTGCAGCAGGCTTCTCAGTGCCTGCTCTCAGCAGGCACTGAGGAAGCCGCCTCCCTCCAGGACCCCGGCGCCATCTTAGATCCGGGTCCTGGGAGGGAGGAAGCCCTCAGAACAGCGCGATCACATCGCGCTGGTCTGAGGGTCTCAGGGGGGCGCGCAGGGAGCCCCCACTCTGCGCGATCCTCCCCTGTGCCCCCAGTACACCACGATCATGTTTGATCGCGGTGTGCTAGGGGTTAATGTGCCGGGAGCGGTCCGTGACCGATCCTGACACACAGTCACAGGTGTCAGCTGTGATAATCAGCTGACACCCGGCGGCGATTAGCTGCGCTCCCCTCAGGAGCGCAGCTGATCGCCTATGACGTACTATCCGTCCATGGGCAGAATGGCACGGGTTTTATGGACGGGATTAGTACGTCTAATGTCAGAGAGGGGTTAACAAAAAAAAATCCAACCGCCACAGGAGATTTGGAAGGCCTAATGTGACCGGCAGCCAAGCTTGTCTGTATGTATTCCTCCAAAGCCTTTCTCTCAGGAATAGTCAAATTAAATAAGCGACTTTTAGGAGAGTCGCTCCAGGGACAAATTCAATTGCACAATCATAATCTCTATGAGGAGGCAATACCTGCGATTCTTTATCAGAAAAAAATTTCCAAAAATCCTGAATAGGTACAGGTAACTCCCCTTAACTATAGCAGCAATACGCCCGTTACAACACTTGTCATAACAATTGGGACTCCAGGACTTAATTTCATTGGTAGACCAATCCAGTACCGGATTGTGCATTTTAACCAGGGTAACCCCAAAATCACCGGTGAGGGCAAATTATTCAAAACCACCAAATCCAAATTCTCTTGATGAACACCATTAATAGTAAGAGGAAATTCACAGATATGGTGAGTAACATTTTTCAAGTGAGAACCATCCACAGACACCACATTAATAGGGGGAAAACAGAAGTTTGGGTTTTAATTTTAGTTTTTCCAAAAATTTCCCATCAATCACATTGAGAGTTGAACCACAATCCACAAATACCCGAAACTCCATTAATTCCTCCTCAACAGCAGTGGTAGCAGAAAGAAAGACACCTTTATTGTTTAAACAAGCTTACGGGCGAAACTGACCTCATTTTTTTTTCTCTCTTTTTTCATTCGAAGCGCACAGTTCTTAATAAAATGCTCCGATTTACCACAGTAGAAACACAAGCCCTTAGCAAATCTGCGTTCTTTTTCCCAAGAGTGAAGTGTCATTGCTCCAATTTCCATTGGCTCTGCAAATGTCAGTACATTCCTTCTCCAAACTTGGAGTGACAAGGCAGATTACTCTCATTAACCCTTGCACGCAGTCTCCTATCCACCCGTAATGGCTAATTGCATAGCCTCTTGCAAGTTACCAGGTATAGGATAAGCAATCAGCAAATCTTTAACCCTTTCACTAACCCTGCAAGAAATAAACTTTTCAAAGCTGAATCGTTCCAGCCCACCTGGGTGGACCACCTTCTGAAGTGAGTACAATATTTCTCCACATTTACCTGATCCCTGTCTCAAACATCTCAATTCTGTCTCAGCTGATGAAACACGATCCGGATCGTCATATAACAACCCCAAAGCAGAAAAAAAAACTATCCACCTGATATAAAGCATGGATCACTAGGCTGCAGAGAAAAGGCCCAATCCTGAGGTTCTTTGCGCAAAAGTGACATTATGAACCCTATGCGCTGTGATTCCTCACAGAGGATCTGGGTCTCAAACGGAAATACAACAAGCAAGCATTTTTAAAAGAAAAAAAATCTTGTTGTTCACCAAAAAATAAATCAGGCAAACGTACCTTTGGCTCCACGAAATGTGCTCCAGAACAACTACTCACGTGTGCTTTATCTCAGCCACCTCCAGAGAAAGTCCCTGCAGGCGCTGAACCAAATCCTGAACCGACACCATGATGGAAAACAGAAAATCTTTCCTTAGAGATTTTTTATTTTTTTTTTTCTTTTGGCTGGACTTACTGTTATGATCTGCTACAAGCACTAAGGAAAGGTGGGAATTCTGTCCCTACAATTGGACTGAGCTGGATCCCTACGATGTAACGGGGAACCTGATCCTGCGACCAGACCCGCTAAAGTCCTCAGCTAGTCTGAACGAAGACCTATAGTTGCGAGGGAGGAATCCCTACAAGATCTAGGGACTGGGTGAAAAGGTGGACACCTCCTAACAGAAAGTGTAGCAGGGAAAATAAAACAGAAAACAAATACTAAGAGATACTAAGATCTAGCAAAACTGACAGAGTAAGGCACCTAAGCACCCGGCTAGCTTAAGAGTAGATAATACAATGAAGTCCAGCAAGGCCAGAAGGGCGGGAACCAGACTAAATAGGGTAAAAAAGGTCATGTGACCAGCAAAGTGAAACAAAACCTAACAAGAGGGTTCTAAATATGCTATCTGTAAAAACTTTATATGCGGTCTGGCCTGTTGGTTAATATTAGGTCTAGCAGTGCCCCTCTTGTTGGGTCCTGAACTAGTTGTGAAAGGTAATTGTCTCTCATAGTTGCCAAAACTTATTACCTTTGCTGGAACTACAGGTTTCTGTTCCCCAATGTATTTCAGGGTAGTTGAAGTCCCCATAATAATGACTTCTACCTTGAGTTGCTGCTTCATCTATTTGCTTTACGAGGAATTCTCTGTTGCTTCCATTATCTTAGGAGACTTATAACAAACCCCTATCAGTAATTTATTATTTTTCCCCCTCCCCTAATCTCCACCCACAGAGACTCTACATCTCATTAGATTCACAGATGTCACGCAGGATGGGTTTTAAGGATGATTTTACATATAAACACACACCCCACCTCGCTTATTTTTACGGTCATTCCTAAACAGACTATTGCCCTAGTCTGGGTATATAACAGCCGTGTACATCGGGTCACGGTTTACACCCCCGTACACGCTGCTCTTCGGTTGTGAAGGCAAAGGTATTACCGAGGTAGAGCTGGACCCCGAGGAAGAATAGCCATGGCTGGGGGTTCCCTCCTTGAGTCCGGTATATAACCGGTATCGGCTGCAGACCTTACACAGAGTAGTGCAGACCAAGCTCCAAGACCTGGAAAACCTGAAAAGACCACGTCACAGCCCATTGGATTCCAAAAAGGAGATTGCGTGCTTGTACGAGACCAACGGCCCCAAAGCAAATTGAGCCACGATGGGAAGAAAGCCCCTACTGAATTCTACAACGAGTAAGTCCGACCGGCCAGTATATGAGATACAATCAGAAAAAGAGGGAACCAACACATCCAGATAGTGCACCGCAATTATGTTACGACCCTGTATATCCGCAGACCCCGAACAGGCCGAGGCCCTTCCGCAGGTCCCAAAACCCTCCAGCAGCAGTCTGGGATGATGAAGACGAAGAGGAACCTCCTGTAAGACCAGCGAACATTTCCAGGGCCCGTGCCTCAACCATCAACCACCACCCCAAAGGACTCCATCCTGACCATTGGCCCGCGATGCTCCAAGCGGTCTACAGCAGGCAACCTCCGAACGATATGAACAAGACCAATTCGTTGTGGCAGAAAAACGACTTCAGCCCCGGTATGTTAACACAAAATCCCTCAAACCCTCGCCCGAGGACTGGAAAGCACACAGCATGGGGGAATGTAGGAGAGAGAGGCCCCGCTATGTGGCTGGGCCGGAACCAAGGGGGCTGTCACTTAAGTTCCAAGGGGAAAGGTTCCCGAGGGAAGAAACTGCAAGACGACCCAGAGACTGTTCTGGAAGGTACGGGAGTGGGGCGACTATAAAAGGAGTACAGGAGACCAGCAGGGGCACTCGATGCAAAGGCAGACCAGAGACAGGAAGTAGGAACCTGATAGGGAGTGGAGAAAGAGATAAGGGCAGCTGCCACGCGTGAGAAAGCACAGGGACTCACGTGATTCCGGGAGAGGACAAACCCGAGCGGAGCAAAGAAGGAGCTTTTATCCAGAGACCTTCACTCGTGATTGCCCCGCTTCAGCCTGCGACCGCGGCCTATATGCATCCAGCTGCGATCGCCACTGCCTCACTCAAGCCCGCGGTTTGCAGCCTGTACTCCTCCAGCCGCGACCGCCACTGCCTCACTCAGCCCGCAGTTGCGGCCTGTACTCCTCCCTCAGCGACCGCTACTGCCTCACTCCAGCCCGTGGTTGCGGGCTGTACTTCTCCATCCGCGACCGCTACTGCCTCACTCCAGCCTGCGGCTGCGGCCTGTATCCTATGCTCTGCGTCCGCCACCCCCTGTTCCAGTTTGCTGCCGAGGCCTGTGCGCAGCCATCCGCGGTCGCTTCTGTCCCGGTCCAGCCTGCAGCTGTAGCCTACACAGCAAAGCCCGCAGCTGTCGCCATCTCATCTCCGGAAGGAGCGGTCTCAACGCTAGGGAATCTCTTCAGGGCCTGTTGCGCCCCATCTGCACCTAGGTGTAAGAACACCCGAAGCCTCCAACAAGTCCTCGTTGTAGGGCCCAGAGGCTGAGACGCCGAACAGACACCTACCAGACCACAGCTTTGCAGGACGTCAGAGAAGGATAAGTGACACACTGTTAACTGTTGATTATAGTTCTAGGACATTTAGACCGCCCTATTGCAGCCTCATGGTCATCGGCACCTGCCTATAGCCGTTTGCGCAGTTCAAGAAGTATTATTGTATAGTTTCCTGTGACGAAACTTACTGTTAGCTTGCTAGTTTTACCTAGAACCTCCATATAAAGTTTCAGTTAAAGCTTGCCGTTCTCCGACTCGTCACTGCATCCCGCTTACCTGCGAACATCACAGGAGCATGTTAGAAGCTGTGATTTTTTTAAAAACTTTAGGAATAATATTATCATTTATTATATTTATTTGCACATATAAAAACTCTAGATTATTAGATGCAAATTTTGCTGTAAATTTCTTGTTCATTTTGTTACAATTATTTAAATAATTAACAAAGTCATTAAACTCTGTTTCTGTTCCTGCCATACAACAAATATGTCATCCACATATCGATGATACGCACGCATATACATATTTGATGTATAGGTTGCCAACACTGTAGATATAATCATTTTCAAAACTAGCCAAAAACAAATTTGCAAAAGTACACGCTACGGGAGTACCATTGCTGTACCCGTTACTAGCACATACCAATTATTGTCAAGGTGTTATGAGATAATGCAACATTTAGTCCTTCTGTCATGAATTTTATATTTAGTTCTGCATCCTGTGGTTATTCCAAAATATTCTTAATAGAATCTATCCCAATGATTGTGGGATCCTCGTATATAAACTTTCAATATCTATCGATTCAGTTTACAATCTTTTTTCCACGGTAAATCTGAAAGAATTTTTAAAAATCAGTGTCTTTTATGTATGCTGGTATTAATTTTAATAAAGGTTTTAATCTCCAAACTAGGAACTTGGAAAAGCGGTTCAGTAATAGATCCAACCCATAAGACGATGCCTGATATATTTGTTGCATGGGCAGGAACAGAAATAGAGTTTAATGACTTTGTTAATTATTTAATAATTACAACAAAATTAACATGAAATTTACAGCAAAATTTGGGCCTAATAGTATAGAGTTTTAAAATGTGCAAATAAGTATAATAAATGATAATATTATTACTAAAGTTTTTTCAAAATCAACAGCTTCTAACATGCTCCTACATTATATATGTCATGATCCAGACCGGGGTTGGAGCCCTGTTTTCCTTTTTCCCAGTCTGGTCATGAATGAGTTAACCCTTTTTCAGCCTCGTCTGGGTTCAGGTTTGTTTTTTTATTGCCGCTGCTTCCTGCAGGCGATGTCGGTTATAGTTCTTGCCTAGGGCTGCTGTAGCTGACTCTGATTGCTCTGATTGGTCCTGCTGCGTTTGCTATCTGATCCTGTCTCTGTTTTCCCCTATTTCGTCCTGACTCAGTGTTTCCCTTTAGTGTGCTGACTCCCTGGATTTGACTTGGCTTGCATCCTGACCTGTTCTTTCTTTTGTCTTTGTCTTATCCGTTTCCAACCGTTGCTGATTCTTTGACTTGTCCCTAACCTAGAATTAGTTTATTCCTTTGGTATTGCGCTACAGTTTAGTATTTGAACCGGCTAGTTGGACTACTCTGCTGCCCCTGTGGTAGCCTTGCTGCTGTTTCTGCAGGCCAGCTCTGTTAGGTGCAGTCCTGCTTCCACTCTACTGCCATCTTGGGGAGCATGCACCTACCCGCATTGCAGCAGCATGATATTATAACGACCCAAAAAAGCTAATTTTTTTTCTGCTCGCTTTCTATGGATCTGCTCCCTACCTTGGCGGATCAAAGGATAGTCTGACACAATGATGCAGGATCTGTCTGTGGAAATAGGCCTTTGGCCTCGTCTCCTAAACACCCGCAAAGGGAACTTTGCTCAGTTAAATCTTTGCAGGGATTTCCCTTTCCCGTCTGTCTGTAAGCACTCTAACACTGTTGATATCTCATTGCACTCTGCTGAACCTACAGTCAGGCTGCCAGATACCTTCTCCCGGGAAAAAGGGGAGGTTTTGTACATTTAAGGAGAGTTGCAAGCTATTTTTTTCTCTAAGACCCCGATCCCCTGGAGATGAGAGTTTAGCAGGTGGGGGTAATCATTTCCTTACTGCGGGAGGGACCTAATCATGGGCTTTCTCTTTACCCGCTTCTGCCCCTGAACGTGTGTCTGTTTGATAGGTTTTTTGAGGCATTGGACTTTTTTTTGAGGGCCAAAAGGGTAAGGTGACAGAGGACGCAATCATGGCTCTTTCGGGGGAAGCTCTCGGAGAATGGTTTTTTCCCCGAGTTGTTATGGTCCACTGAGGGCCCTGGGATGACTCTGCGCTGAGATGCAGTTCAGGAAAGGACTGTTGGTCACCTAAAAGCGCTGGGTTCTCCATCCAACCAGCTCATTGGAGGGGCTATGACTCAGGGGATCAGGGGCAAAGGGAAAAAAAAAAGAGGTTTTTAACAGCCAGGGTTTGTTCAACCAGTAACCCTGTTGTTTTGCCATTGAACCTATGGGGGGGGGGGCCAAACTTAAAGGGAGGGGGGAGGGGGGACGGCGACATAAAGGGAAAGTGTGTTTTACTGTGGAGTCCCACCCCGGACATTAAAAAAAAGGAAATACCCCCCCTCCCAACCCGTAACAAGGGCTGGTCTAGGTGTGTTGTGGGGGACCCCGACTTCAGGTACCTTTTTCTATTTTAAAAAGTTTTGTTGGAAAAAAAGGGAAATTTTAGTTGTGGGATTTTCTGCACTCCCACTTTGCTTTCGTGGCTGGGGTGTCCATAAAATTTTTTGACTTTTTCGTGGGGACCAAGTGTAAGTTAGGGGACAGTTAGGCTGAAAACCCTATCTTTGTTGAAAATTGCAAAAACCCACTGGAAAAGAATTCATCAAATTTGTTAGAGGATTTTCTCCTTAAAAGGGGTTTCCTGCACCAGGAAGTATTTTGGTTTTGTTCTGGAAAATTTGCCTGCGGGGGGGGTGGGGTTCCCCTGGTTATATTTACAAATCCTTTTTAATGACGGGGAAATCTCGCAATTTTTTTAAATGGGGCCCTAATTGTGTGAAGTTCCCTTACTCTGTCTTATTTCATCCGTTAATTGGAAGGTTTTCCCGCGTCCTGAAGGATTTTGGTATTTTTTCGAAAAAAGAGGCCGAGGCTTACCACCACACTCCCCTTTTTATTCTGCTAAAATCTGTTTCCCGGGTGTTAAATTCCCCCAAAGGCCCTTGTACAACCTCTTGGGCCCCCGGACGAACCGTTGAAGAGTATTTTCTAAAAGCCTTCAAAAAAGCCCAATCCACCCCTTTGTCTTTGTGGCGGCTGGTTCTTTTTTGTAAAAAAAAAAAGATGGTGGTTGACCCGTGTTCAATTTCGAAAATTTGAATAAGAGACAGGGAAATCCCTACCCCCTCCCGAATATTGTTTTTAAAAAAATAAATTGTCGGGGGGGGGGGAAATTGTTTTCAAAATTTAGCCTCAGGGGGAATTTATTTATGTATTTGGGTGGGTTATTTGAGAATTGGAAAACCCCTTTGTTCCCCCAAGGGCCCAGCTGTTTTTTCAAAATTTTCATTAACCATGTATTTTTGTTTTATTGGGGGCTTTAGGGTGGTGTTTTGGATAAATTCCCTTTTCTCATCTAACAAAACAGGTTCCTGGATCTTACATGCTTTCCCCAAAGGTGACGGGAAAAACTCGCTTTTTGAAAACCTAAAAAATGCAAATTTTTTGTCAAAAATTGTCCTTTCGGGGTTCATTCTGTTGAAAGGGGGTTTTGTTGGACTTGGGGAAAGGTAGGGCCCTTGTGAATTTTGGGGGCAACCCAGAGACTTAAAGGGTCTTTAATTTTTTGGGGTTTGCAAACTATTATAGGAATTTTATTAAAGGGGTTTTTACAGGTGGTCAAACCCCCTTTTGATCAAATTGAAGGGGGCTGATATAAAAAAAAAAGTCAGCTCCAGTGTGGAGTAGTTTGCTTTATTTAAAAAAATGCTTTTTGTCTGCCCTGTTTTAGTCCAGGGGCCCCGGTCCATTAAACGTTTTTTGTTTAGGGGAAGCTTCAGAGGTGGGGGTGGG
>JARQOD010006920.1:0-40957 GCA_033576555.1 Oophaga sylvatica | reverse complement strand
CCTTGGGTTTCCTTGTACTCTTGGGATTTCCCCTAACTGGCCAATTGGGAGGTCTCAGCAGGGGGGATCTACCTTTCAGGACGTAACGGGGCCACTCTTTTGCAGGGTTCTCTCAGATTCGCTAGACTGTACAGCCTCTTTTTGTAGGTCTGCCACACAGAAGTAGTAAAACATCCCAAAGGACGGGGAGGAAACCTTTAGCTGTTTTCCCAACTGCCCCGGGACAAAAAAACCCTGGCAAACCAGCCCGCAGACAAAAGGGCGTGCCTATTTCACAGTAAGTGCCAAATGCCACAATTTTTGGGGGGGAAAATCGCATGGAGGACCTTGAAACCGGGCTTACCGAAGGGGTAATCAGGGCACCTGCAAACCCCAACCCAAGGTTTTTGGATACTTCCCGAGCAGGCTGTGCGGGGCTGCCCCATGTGGATGTGACATGGGGGATGGCCCCAGACTAAAGGGTGGTGCAACTGCCACCGGATGTAGGATATAAAAGAGGTAAAGGAAGGGCCTATCAGGGGTGAGGCCCCAAAAGGGTTGTGACCGAGGCCCAGGGAGGCCCGTTCAGGGGGCAGCCCAGGAGCTAGACAAGAACCTCAGAGGTGAAATTTCCCAGGGAAAATGATCTGCCCAAACACAGGAAGAAGGGGGAGTGCACATGAAAGGGAAGGGCAGGGGCCCCCGACAGTAAGGGACAGGGTCCCTAGCTGGGGGGCAAGGCCTGTGGCTGGAAGGGGGAAGGCCTGTGGTTTGGAAAGGGGGTTAATTCCCTGCTCCATTTTTCAGTATTTGGGGCAGATAATCCCCATTGTTGGCAATTAGGGGAACCCCCAGCTGTCTGAATGCCGGTGGAGTGGCAGCTGATTTTTGGCTGGAGACAACACTCCCCCAAAACTGTTAAACGCGCACCCCGCCCCCATATATACGATAATCGGCTGGGTGTAGAACCAAACTTCTAGAGGAATATGAGAGAATAAGCAGGGCTCCCCCAAGTATGTATCCCCCCAAACTGCGGGGAATTTGACAGATAGGGTTTTGAACCCCAAATATGACAAATACGACATGCACCACCCCCATACAGGAGCCCCCTTCTCCACACAATCATCCCACACACTGTTGGGGGCAGGGAAGGATCTTTCCCCACTTCCCCCCCACCCCGACTGAGAGGATACGATGAGAAATTTTTAAGCCTGTAGTCTCTGCTGCTATGTGGGTGAAACAGAGTGCACAATTACACCCTATTACCCTAGAAGCAATCCATCTGAAAAAAGATAAAAGGCCAACGCATAACCTGGCCTCTAAAGACCTAAAATAAGTCTGAGTAACAGACCTCAGTTGCCTCCAGCTGACACTAGGAAAAAATGAGGAAGCCTGACTCCAGCAGGTGAGTACAGTCTGCAGGGAGGAGCCAAATTTATTTGAATTGCAATAATAGTGTCAGCCTCCAGGTGGCAGCATGTTTCTGTCTCCTCCAATGAGACAAACAAAAAACATGTATTTTTTTAGCTCAATAGCAATTTTACTGTAGAGTTTCAAATTAAAATTATTTTGGCTTCTACAGCCTTTGTGTATCACAGTACATAAACTGCAGAATGAGTTACCAGTCGTTCTAGTGGCATGGAATGTAACTCTTACTTTTTTCTGAACTGTCTTCAAAGATGATTCATGACCATGGATCAGGCACTGGCTGTATTATTTAAGCCAGGGTTCCCCAACTCCAGTCCTCAAGGCCCACCAACAGGTCATGTTTTCAGGATTCCCTTTGTATTGCACAGGTGATATAATTATTGCCTGTGCAAGTGATGCAATTATCACCTGGGCAATACTAAGAAAATCCTGAAAACATGACCTGTTGGTGGGCCTTGAGGACTGGAGTTGGGGAACCCTGATTTAAGCCATGTACGTTTGACTCTAAGAATACTTTAAAAGCCGTCTGGGACCAGAGTCTGTTCCCAATGGCTTCTCCTCGCCCCAGCGTGGGTGTATAGTGAGACACCTCTTAGTCTCTGGCAGCTGCCAGAGACCCATCTTTTCAACTAGTCTCCTGCTCAGGTCGGTCCCTGGTGTCTGGTAATGTATGTTGTTATTTCTCTGAAACACTGCAGCATTTCAGAGTCAGACACACATGGCCAAAATCATACAGCCAGTGCTCATGGATCGGGCACGTTTCCTTTATTAAAAAACAAAACAAAACAAAACAACAAAAAAAAACATATCCAAATCATGCTAGAAACATTACAGATGTGACATCCATGCAGACTTCTCAAAAATTAGCTGTAGACTTTAAAGCAACATCAGGCCAACTATTTTTTTCATTTAAAAAGATGTGAAAAAAAAACCATTGCGCTTTAATCCTGCCTTAGGTAACCAAGTGTGGATGAGGGATCATGGCTCGTTGCCTAGTCCCCAAACAATCAGACATTGGTAAAAAATATATATATAATCCAAAAAATGAAGCAGCACTCAAAGATATAAAATATGGGTGGTTTATTAGCACATGTGCGACGTTTCGGTCCTAGATGTGGACCTTTTTGAAGGGCTTGAAAAAGGTCTACATCTAGGACCGAAACGTCGCACATGGGCTAATAAACCACCCATATTTTATATCTTGGAGTGCTGCCTTCATTTTTTGGATCATATTATGAGGTTTGGTATATACCTGGAAGGATTTTTTGCACCCTCATCATCATTTGGTGCTGCTTTTCAATATTTTTTGCTATATATATATATATATATATATATATATATATATATATGCACAGTACAGACCAAAAGTTTGGACACACCTCATTCAAAGATTTTTCTGTATTTTCATGACTATGAAAATTGTAGAATCACACTGAAGGCATCAAAACTATGAATTATCACATGTGGAATTATACATTACACTTTACAAAATAGTGTGAAACAACTGAAAATATGTCTTATATTCTAGGTTCTTCAAAGTAGCCACCTTTTGCTTTGATTACTGCTTTGCACGCAGAAAAGGTGAACGGATGGACTCTACATGCCTGGTTCCCACCGTGAAGCATGGAGGAGGTGGTGTGATGGTGTGGGGGTGCTTTGCTTTCATAGTTTGATGCCTTCAGTGTGAATGTACAATTTTCAGTCATGAAAATACAGAAAATCTTTGAATGAGGTGTGTCCAAACTTTTGTCTGTACTGTATATTCTCACCCTCCCCTGCTCCAGCTCCTTACCTCTGTTCCAGTCTTTTTTGGCTGCAGATTTAGCAGCATGTCGACGGCGCATACCACTGCAGCCAATAACTGAACTTAGCGTGTCTGTTTTTGTAGACGGCAGGCAGGAACTCCTGGGTTCAGTGTTTGGCTACGGCCGGGATGCTCCGGTTTAAATTAATGACACAGTAGAGAAAAATCACAGACACCAGAGCAACAGATGGGAGCTGGTGATGGATCCGGGTGAGTCCTGTCTGTATTTGTTTTACTATTAATTAGCACCTGATATTTAGGAGATCACTTTTTTAAGAGTAGAAAACCCCTTTAACACCATCTATTTAAAGAAGCACTCACATAAAAGGTTTTGTCCTTTTAATATACTGAAGTCATCATATTATACAGCACTGTGTATTTACAATTGCTCATTTTACCTTTCTACCCAGATAATTCTTCTCTTTTCCATTAGGTCTATGAAATCACTTATTAACAACGGACTAGCTGAATCCTTCTAAGCTCTAGGTGAAAACAAGAAGTCTCTTTTCCTGGCATGAGTCATGAGTTACTGCAAAAGTCCCTGGCAGGGGGGAGCATGGAGCAGCCGAGTCAGGAGCTGAAAAAGGGAATAATTAATGCAGGGAAAAGAGACCAAGTTTCTACATAGAGCAGAGAAAAGAGAATTTACTGGGTAGAAAGATAAAATGTGTCATTGTAAGTACACAGAGCTATATAATATGATGAGTGAAATATAATAAGAGGATGACATTTTTGATGGAAGGAGGAGGAGAGCTTCTTTAACGATCCAACGGTGAATAATATCAATAAGCGGCTGAATTCGGATCCGTGTTTTCCTGGCCTACATTTCACTTACACAATAGTTGTATTTAGCTGTAGGGTGAATCTGAGAATGATGGCATCTACACATAATACAGAGGTAGTGGTGTGTACTGGAGAACAATAGCGGCTTGTCTAACACTAGGAAACAATACATGGAGACAGCGAGATTAGCGAGGTTCTTTGGGGAACAAGTCACACACCGACATAAGACAAAGAGCAAATCAGAAAACATGTAGGAAATAAAAGCTACCACAAGTCTGAAACGCTGGAGCTGTAGACACTAAACCATAGCGAGTAATGAAAGCAAGCCATCCGAACATACCTTTGTCTCTGCCGGTGAATGATCTCGGTTTTGTTCCTGCTCGAATCTTTCAGTGTAAGCAAAACAAATACCAAACGAGTCTAGACAAAATCACGCCAGCCACCAACATAAGGGAGCCCCACCCAGGAAATATGGTATTTCCAATAACCTTAACGGGGGTCAGAGTCATATGTAAATAAAGCATAATTATTATATAATGAAACTTAAAAGGGTTTTCCCACAAAGTTAATTTTAATCAACATTTTAATCAATACATCTTGGAATAATAATAATTTCCACAATTGGATGTTTTAATAAAAATGTTCCTGTGCTGCGATAATCTTATAAATGGCCCCTGCACATACCACAGCTCCTGGGCAGGGGAGGACACAAAAGAGTATACAGACATTACAGCACAGGATAATAGGTGATTCTTTCTCTGTGGTAAAGCATTTCATTGCCCATTTTTCAACAATGTTTTACCTCAAAGAAAGAATCATCTGTGATCCCGTGCTGTCCTAGTTGTACACTCTTTTGCATCCTCCCCTGCCCAGGAGATGGTATGATCAGACCATGTCCCTGTACGGTCAGACACGGCCATTACACAGTACACAGCAGGGGCACATTTCTAAGATTATCTCAGCACAGGAAGATTTTAATTAAACACATCCAATTGTGGAACTTATTATTATACCAAGATCTATTGATTAAAATGCTGATTAAGATTAACTTTGTTCATGAGAATACCCCTTTAAACCTTCACGACTTTAGACGTATCCATACGTCCTGGTTTGGGAAGGACTTCTTGACTTTGGACATATGGATACGTCTTGGCAAATTTGGGTGAACAGCTGCTGTACGCATGCGATTGCAGCCGGTATTCAGCGCATCTGACAGCTGACACCTGGGTCCCACTGCCAGGAGCGGTGTCCTCAAAACCAGGGCATAAAAATAAAAAATGTAGAAATTGCTACATTTTCATTTTTCCACAAATAAACAAGTCATATTGAACAAATTTTATTACTACCATGAAGTACAATATGTCATGAATAAATCTCCGAATCGGTGGGATCCTTTGAAGCGTTCCAGACTTGTTACCACAAAGTGACACTGGTCAGAACTGTAAAATTTGGCGTGGTCAGGAAGATGAACACAGGCTTGGAGGGTGAAGGGATTAAGGATTCAACTCTGCTCCATTTCATCATTTCTTTCTACATACAGAGGTTGAAAAACCCCCATAGATGTATAGCCATCCTGCTTATGGCTGAGAAAAGGATCCAGCAGTACCCAGACTACGGGAGGACAGGTGCAGGACCCTCGCTCTAATGATCATGGGCATCTTGACAATGTGGTCCACAGCGATCAGAGCTTTGATAAAGAATGTCGGATAGCGATTCAAGTGCGTAGCTTTATTTCTTCTTACCATGTTGTTTTTAGAATAAATTTTTAATATACTTAAATAAAGTGGAATTTTATCCAGGAGCTGGAACGTTACTCTTTTTCTTTTGGCAATTTTTTCACACTTCGTCAGATCGTGGTCTTGGACTCAAATATTTGATTGGTGAGCTTGCAATCCTTCCCTTTCCTTTTTTGTACATAATAAACACCCCCAGTTTTGAAGAATTAAACAGGTGGGCGCAGCCACGTATGATCCCACATTTTCCCCAGCTCCAACTATTTTGACTGAGTTGCTCGAAACTGGCAACCAAATTCAAAAAGTTTCAGAATTATTTTCGTAACTTCACCTTGTGCAAAAAATTTGGATCTTTTTAAAGTATTTTAAGCCAGTTTTTTTGGTGTAAGTACTTTATTAAATTGGCCTTGAGACTGCGCTAAAATTTCGAGACTTTTGGTGTTCTCTGACAATTTCACTTGGCTCCGACAAATTGGGCAGAGTTGGGGAGAAACGGGGTGTGACGACTGCTGCTACTTAAATTCATGCCGAGTGGCGGCCTTCCCTAAGCCACAAAGGTGTACTCTGCTAGGCCGACACTCCTGATTCATGAAGATACATACAAGCACATCCCCGCATTAAGACGGAGGTGAACAATGCCGGTGTTGATGAATTGGGACCTATGTGTTGTGCCACTTCATGTTCTGGATGTTTTGTTCCTATACCTTGTTGATTTTTCATAAAAATCCATGAATACATTTTTTTTTAAAATAAAGTCTTGATTAGTTTTCACAAATCCAACTCTTTATGTAAAATCTGTATACTGAGATTTTTCCACTACACAGAGAATGCGGCACAAAAAGTGATTTTCATCACTCTACAAACCTGCGTTAGGCTATTGTATTTTTCTTTCCAGATCTAGTATCAAAGACACAATAATTCTGAATATGAATCTGTTACATGATGGAACTACATGTCACCCAAAGAAAGTTCTGTAACTATTATTAATACAGACATAAAAACATCCATGCCATCTCTCCATCTCATAGTTTGTAGAACTTCTAACTGGTCACATTTTTTGTGGTTGTACTCACTGATCTCATTCTCAAAGGAGGCCGTCCGTTTTAATAGTCTTTGGATTTGTTCATGTAAACATGGGCATTACACGGACTTGCAGCGGGCAATAGAGAGGGGAGCCTGTATGTTCTGTAATACTGGTTTCCTTTTGTACTGAGAATGTTATGCCAAAAAAAAAACCTGGAAAGTGATTTAACAAAATAAAATAAATAAATATATATGACCCCGCGACAAAACTGCCATAATCAAATCTCACAAAAACATTGTTTATTCATAAATAAGTAGTGTTGTGCTACCAGATGTGTAGGACCCGACCCAGCAGTCATGCAGGTAGTCCATGGCTGCTGTACCAGAGTACTGCGAGCTTCCTCCTACCTGCCTCATCCCAGGGCCTGACGTGCGCTGTAATGATGACATTGTGCCAGGCCTACTAATGAATTGAGATGCCAGAGATTCCACCAGGAAGCAGGAGGCTCTCACAGCTCTGGTTTGGTGGCCATGGACTACCAACGTGGGCGATAGACCGAGGTCCTGCAAATCTTTTGGATTATTTACACTAGTAAGGTCCATTCTCTTGTAGTGACATGTTGAAATGACTCCACACGATTTCCTACAGAATATGTCTCAGGATGGTCTCCAGTATTATTGAGAATCTGTCACCTTCTGTAGCTCCAAGACCCAGTCAGGGTCCACCTCGTCTTCCTCAAAGTCCCTATAGATTAGAGAATAAAAGAACAGAGAATTATTTACTAGCATTATAGAGAGATGACATCCTGCTTGTCTACACACAGGGAAAGTATACTCAGTGAGGCACACTCATCAAATGGAGTGCACCAGCAATGGGGCAGAACATTCATCAACACTATGGCGCAAGTGAAGTGTGAAGAAAAAAATGTTCTCTGACATTGTATAAAGGACATGGTAAAAAAAAAAGAAAAGAACGACAGTGAAAGAGAGAGAAAGCAAGAGAGAAAGCACGAGGAGAGAAGGAAAGCGAGAAGAGAGAAGGAAAGCGAGAGGAGAGAAGGAAAGCTAGAGGAGAGAAGGAAAGCGAGAAAAGAGAAAAGAGAGAAGAGAGAAGGAAAGCGAGAGAGAGAAGGAAAGCGAGAAGAGAGAAAAGAGAGAAGGAAAGCGAGAGGAGAGAAGGAAAGCGAGAGGAGAGAAGGAAAGCAAGAGGAGAGAAAGAAAGTGAGAGGAGAGAAAGAAAGTGAGAGAAGGAGAGAAGGAAAGCGAGAGGAGAGAAGGAAAGCGAGAGGAGAGAAAGTGAGAGGAGAGAAGGAAAGTGAGAGGAGTTAAAGAAAAAGAGGGGAGAAAGAAGAGAGAGAAAGAAAAAGAGAAAGAAAGCAAGCGAGAGAAAGGGAAAGTACAGAGAGAAAGAGAAAGGAGGGAGAAACAGAGGAGAGAGAGAAGAGGAGAGATGTGATAGCAAGAGAAAGAGAGAAAGAAAAGAGAAAAGGAAGAAAAAAGAGAAAGATAGAAAAAGAAAGAAATAGACAATAGATAGAGAAAAAAAGGGAAAGAAAAGAGCAAGAGAAAAAGTGAAAGTGAGAAAGAGAAAGAGAGAGGAGAGAGAGAAACTAAAAGAGAGAGAGAAAGAAAAAATGAAAAGAGAGACATATAATAGGATCTCAGATGAAATTCAGTTAATCATTTGCCTAATAAATATATTTTTAGTTTTTGTGCTAACAACAGGGTTTCTAGAGAAAGGAACAGCACAAGGTGAATCATAAAGCTGAAAATGTAATGAGAGGGGAGGAGAAAATCCCAACAGCGTCTACGTATGAGAATTGTGGCCTCAAGCTGATCCTAATTATTCATAGCACAGACTAAAAAAATCAACTACTCAAATGTAAGCTTTCACAATACAAACTCCATAAATTATTAAACAGATCTTTTAGACTTGATTGTTAGAACCCTCTTGTTAGGTTTTTTCAGTTTGCTGTCACATGACCATGTACTGACATTGGAGAGCCGATGGAAATTGGAGCAATGGCACCTCACTCTCGGGAAAAAGACCGCAGATTTGCTGAAGGTTTGTGTTTCTATTGTGGCAAATCTGACCATTTCATTAAGAACTGTGTGCTTCGTATGAATAAAGAGAAAAAAAAAATGAGGTCAGTTTCGCCCGTATAGCTTGTTTAAACAATAAAGGTGTCTTTCTGCTACCACTGCTGTTGAGGAGGAATTAATGGAGTTTCGGGTATTTGTGGATTGTGGTTCAACTCTCAATGTGATTGATGGGAAATTTTTGGAAAAACTAAAATTAAAACCCAAACTTCTGTCTTCCCCTATTTATGTGGTTTCTGTGGATGGTTTCTCCCTTGAAAAATGTTACTCACCATATCTGTGAATTTCCTCTACTATTAATGGTGTTCATCAAGAGAATTTGGATTTGGTAGTTTTGAATAATTTGCCCTCACCGGTGATTTTGGGGTTACCTTGGTTAAAACTGCACAATCCGGTACTGGATTGGTCTACCAATGAAATTAAGTCCTGGAGTCCCAATTGTTATGACAAGTGTTGTAACGGGCGTATTGCTGCTGTAGTTAAGGGGGAGTTACCTGTACCTATTCAGGATTTTTGGAAAGTTTTTTCTGATAAAGAATCGCAGGTATTGCCTCCTCATAGAGATTATGATTGTACAATTGAATTTGTCCCTGGAGCAACTCTTCCTAAAAGTCGTTTATTTAATTTGACTATTCCTGAGAGAAAGGCTTTGGAGGAATACATACAGACAAGCTTGGCCGCCGGTCACATTAGGCCTTCCAAGTCTCCTGTGGGGGTTGGATTTTTTTTTGTTAAAAAAAAGGACGGCGGTTTACGGCCTTGTCTAGACTTTCGTGAGATTAATAAAATCACTGTACGCAATCCTTACCCACTGCCATTGATTCCTGATTTGTTTAACCAGTTAGTGGGGGCCAAGTGGTTCTCGAAAATTGATCTTCGAGGAGCATACAATTTGTTGCGCATGAAAGAGGGGGATGAATGGAAGACTGCGTTTAACACTCCACTGGGTCATTTTGAGAATCTGGTTATGCCTTTGGGCTTTCCAGTGCTCCGGCATTTTTTCAGAATCTTATTAATGACATCCTTAGACCTTTGATCGGCAGAAGTGTGGTTGTGTATTTGGATGACATTTTGATTTATTCACCGGATTTGGAGTCTCATTGGAGGAGTGTGCGTGAAGTATTATAGTTACTGAGTGATAATTCACTTTTTGCCAAGCTAGAAAAATGTGAGTTCGCTGTACAGAGACTTAGTTTTTTGGGCTACATTGTCTCCAGTGAAGGTTTTGAGATGGACCCGGTGAAAGTGCAAGCTGTGCAGGATTGGCCTAGACCTATTGGTGTGAAATCAATACAGAGGTTTTTGGGGTTCGCCAATTATTATAGAAAATTCATTAAAATTTTTTCTGTGATTGCCAAAACTCTGACCGATCTCACCAGGAAAGGTGCTGATGCGGTTCAGTGGACTACTGAGGCCATTGAGGCTTTTGTGTTGCTAAAGGAGAAGTTCAGCTCTGCTCCCATCCTTACGCAGCCTGATGTGACTAAACCATTTTGGTTGGGGTTGATGCTTCTTCTGTGGGGGTCGGCGCGGTGTTGTCTCAGGAAAAGACAGATGGAGTACATCCCTGTGCTTTTTTTTTCAAAGAAATTTTCTGAGTCTGAACTAAATTATGATATCGGTAATCGGGAATTGTTGGCAATTAAACTCGCATTGGAACACTGGCGTCAATTTTTGGAGGGAGCGGAATTTCCCGCTCAAGTATTCAGCGATCATAAAAATCTGGTCTACCTTGATGCTGCCAAACGCTTGAATGCCGGTCAGGCTAGGTGGGCACTGTTTTTCTCGCGGTTTAATTTTACCGTTACTTACATCCCAGGTACTAAAAATGTTAAAGCTGATGCTTTGTCTCGCAGCTTTTCTCCTATGGTGGGTACTGAGGAGGAGGAAAACATTTTGCAAGAGGGGGTTGTTATTGCTGTTTTGGACTCTGCGTTGGAAGATGAGATTCTTAAAGCACAGGAGAATGCCCCATCTAACACGCCGCATGGGAGGTTGTTTGTGCCTGGTACCCTGAGGAGAGATTTGTTTGTTGAATGTCATGACTTTCGGTTGGCAGTCATCCTGGAATCTCTGAGACCAAGAGACATGTGGGTCGCAGCTTTTGGTGGCCTGGATGGCAGAAGGAAGTCATTAAGTGGGTGCGTCAATGCACGGTGTGTGCTAGATCTAAGTCTTCTCATACTCCTGCTGCGGGGTTGCTTTGCCCTCTGGAGGTCCCTAGTGCACCTTGGACACATTTGGATATGGACTTTATTACTGACCTTCCCCCTCTGAGGGTTTCAATGTCATCTGGGTGGTCGTGGACCGTTTTAGCAAGATGTGTCACTGGTTCCTTTCATCAAACTGCCCTGCGCTAAGACTCTCGCTAGGGCCTTTGTCAAGGAAATTGTCAGACTACATGGCGTTCCTACTGACATTGTTTCCGATAGGGGACCTCAGTTTGTGGTTCGTTTTTGGCGCGCCTTTTGTGACAGGTTGGGAGTTCATTTGTCGTTTTCATCCGGATATCATCCTGAGTCTAATGGCCAGACAGAAAGGAAAAACCAGGATGTTGAGCAGTTCTTGCGTTGTTTTGTGACTGATAATCAAGAGGGGTGGTCTAAGTTTCTGCCACTTGCTGAGTTTGCTCTTAACAACCATACATCCGCTTCTGCTGGTTGTTCGCCTTTTTTTTGTTGTACTGGGAGACATCCGTCGTTTGGGTCATTTTCCAAGTTGGGATCGGCTGTACCTGAAGAGGAGAATTTTTCTGGTGTTTTGGAGAGAGTTTGGACTGATGTGCGTGGTAATCTTCAGGAGGCTAACAAAAGATCCAAAGTGTATTTTGATAGAAAACGACAAGAGGTTTTGTTTGCTATTGGTGACATGGTTTGGTTGTCCTCTAAGAATCTGCGCTTGAGGATTCCGTCTAAGAAATTGGGTCTAAAGTTTGTAGGGCCCTTTAAGGTGCTTCAGGTTATTAACCAATCTGCTGTTAAGTTGGAGCTTCCTACCTCCTGGAGGATTAATCCGGTGTTTCATGTTTCTCTCTTGAAAAAAGCTGAGGTCTCAGATGGAGACGTCTCGGCCACTGTTCCCCTGGTGGTGGAGGACGGGCAATATGAGATTTCTCGCATCCTAAATTCTAGACGGTATAGAGGGAGTTTGCAGTACCTCGTCGCTTGGAAGGGTTTTGGACCCGAGGATAACTCATGGGTGAGGGCGGATGATGTTTCTGCGTCTAGACTTGTCAGAACGTTTCACAAGAGGTTTCCGGATAAGCCTAAGTCCTAGGGGATCCGGAGGATCCTCTTAGAAGGGAGGGTACTGTTAGAACCCTCTTGTTAGTTTTTTTTCAGTTTGCTGGTCACATGACCTTTTTTCCCTATTTAGTCTGGCTCCGCCCTTCTGGGTTTGCTGGACTTCATTTTATTATCTACTCTTAAGCTAGCCGGGTGCTTAGGTGCCTTACTCAGTCAGTTTTGCTTGATCTTAGGATCTCTAAGTAATTTGTTTTCTGTTTAATTTTCCCTGCTACAATTTCTGTTAGGAGGTGTCCACCTTTTCTCCCAGTCCCTAGATCTTGTAGGGATTCCTTCCTCGCAACTATAGGTCTTCGTTCAGACTAGCTGAGGACTTTAGCGGGTCTGGTCGCAGGATCAGGTTCCCCGTTACATCGTAGGGATCCAGCTTAGTTCTATTGTAGGGACAGATTTCCCATCTTTCCTTAGTGCTTGTAGCAGATCATAACATTGATGAGACTGATGCATTTATATGAAAATCCACAGAATGGTTGTGTAATCACGATTGTAGGGCTTGTTCAGACCAGTGCATTATACAGGCGTGTGCTATCCATGCGTGCCATGGACCGAACACTGAGAGCACACGCATCCAATACAGCCTGAATGCCAGGGAATATGGATGAGTTTTCAAGAAGTAACAATGGTCAGCGTGAGAAGAGCCAATCACAATTTGCCTAAGCTTTAGTATGGCCATCTGAACCTGGCCTTAAAGGGTTGTCCACTACACGGTAAAATAATAACAGCTATACTCGCTTCCTGTGTGAGCACCGTTCCATTGATGTCGGCACCTGCTCTTGTGTGACATTGTTATGTCACATGAGCCTTGACGCCAATCAGCAGCCACTTCACTCTCCCCCTCCGTCAGACAAATCAGACATCATTAGAAAGTCAGAGCAGCAGAAGCTCTCGAATCTTCTGGGTGTCATTTGCTTCCAGAAGAAGTGAACATGAAGCAGCCACTGACTGGCTGCAGGGCTCACGTGACAATGCGAGCCCTAGGATAGCCCCTGGAGGGGAGTATAGCTATTATTTATTCGGACTACCATGACAGCACCACGAGAGAAGGGATCCGCCCTTCAGGATCAGGAAACCTACAGATACAAAAAGGGCGGCTCCCTCACACACATCAGTTGGTTTCCTGTTCCTGGAGACCGGATCCTACAGATGAATGAAGACATCCCAGGCCCGGCCGGTCGGCTCAGGTAGCGGGGGGGGGGGTGGGGGGTGGGGTCTCCTAACTCGGCCGGTGTGGTGATCCTGAGGCGCCACGGTGCTCCTAGCTGGTCAGCACGGCTGTAGACGGACAGCAGGGGGCAGGGTCCGGAGGATCGCTGCCTCCGGAGATAGTAATGCCGGGGTAAGTATACCCCAGCCTCCCTGAAACAATCTCACGGTCCTGGCGGCGCTATGTGTGGTGTTCCCTCTCCTCGGTAACCTCCGGGGTGCTCCCCGGGGGGTGAGCGCCGGGGGGGGGCCTGTATGGTCTCCTGTGCCGGCTGTGCTGCCGGCGCTGTGCGCGGTACGGTGAGCGACGGTCCCCGCTGTCAGTAACTTACCGCTGCATTGTAGCGGCACCCGGAGTCTCGGTGCCGGCATGGTTTTTCCCCCTGAGTGCTGCGATGCTGGGAGGCGCCATCTTGGCACCGTGTGACGTCTGGGGGCGGAGCCGGCGGTCACTTCCAGGTCACAAGCTCCGACGGTCCTACTGAGCATGTGCGGACTCCCAAAAGATGGGAGACAGGAGCCCTGTATGGACAACACAGGACAGGGGATGCTGGGGGGGGGAGGTGGCGCATAGCTGTCATGAACCGGATGGAGGGAGATATAAGGCAGCCAAGCAGGGGGGCCCATGCTTCTGGCCGATTTCTTCATAATGGAGGATGAGCAGCTGCAACCTATGCAGCTGGATGAAGCCCCAGAGCAATCTGCAGTGAAAAAATCCCAGGAGTCCCAGGCATCCCAGAATCGTCAGAAAGCCCGGGACACCAACCGGAACCTGTCAGGTCGGAAAGCTTCTTCCAGTTGGGGGACGGCTTCATCCAGATCTTCTCTCCTTCAGATTCCGGTAACTATTTTTCTGCAGACACTGGTAAGTGATCTTCGTGAAAGTTCACTCAGTGACGGGACTCCCCATTATACTATCATTCTAGGGGAAGAAATGCACAGACAAATCAAGACACAGGGAATGCACCTTCTGTGGATGCCCCCTTCCGGACGATTGTCCAAAAAGATTATGCCCCCCCCTGTATACAGCAGACGGTAAGGTCTCAAGCAAGGGGAAGGGGGAGTAGCTCTAGGAAAAAGCAGTCTAGACTTCCCCCGTTTGGTATTTTCCTCAGGTGGCGGAGGATACACCCAACTTTACCCTAAATCTGAAGGACCTCATCAGGTCCGAAGTAAGGGATTCCCTAAGATCAATGACACCTGCAGGAAGTCCCAAGCAGAAAGATATTCCAGAATCAGACTCATCAGTAGACTGGAGAGATGAGGAATCCCCTGAACCATCCGTATCGGCTTCCCTGTCGGACGAGGACTCCAGCCGCTTCTGTCTGCCCCTAGACCGTGTGGACAAACTAGTGAAAGCAGTCAGGGGTACGATGGGGATAGCGGAGGCCAAACCAGAAATGTCAGTAGAGGATATGATGTTCAAGGGTTTGGATCAAAGAAAGCGAAGGGCCTTTCCCTTGAATAAGAAAATCCAGGATCTAATCCTCCACGAATGGAGGAAACCGGAAAAGAAAGGCCCATTACCACCAGCCCTTAAACGAAGATATCCCTTCGATGAGCCAGATACTAGTGTTTGGGATAAAGCGCCCAAGTTAGATGCCGCAGCTGCCAAAGCTTTGAAAAAATCTGCCTCACCCTTCGAGGATATGGGGGCCCTTAAGGATCCCCTGGATAGGAAAGCAGACATCATTCTTAAAGGAACCTGGGAGATGGCGGCAGGTTCCTTAAGGCCAGCAGTGGCATCAACGTGTATGGCCAGATCTGTGATGGTCTGGCTGGACAAACTAGAAAATCAGCTGAATGAGGGGGTTCCCCGAGACTCAATCTTAGGTGCCCTATCAACAATACAGGGGGCTGCAGCTTTTCTCTCGGCTGCCTCAATAGATTCCGTCAGAATGGCAGCTAGGGCAGCAAGCCTCTCCAATGCGGCCCGCAGGGCACTGTGGCTTAAATGCTGGCCAAGCGACATACAAACGAAGTCCAAACTGTGCGCCATACCCTGTGAGGGAGAATATCTATTTGGGCCTGTCCTAGACGAGCTGTTGGAAAAAGCAAGTGACGAGAAAAAGAAATTTCACAGCCTAGCGTCCTCATCATATCAACGACCGTTTAATAGGAGGAACTTTGGTCAGAGAAGGCCGACTAGAGACTGTCCCAAATGGGAAGACAGGAAGAAGAAAGGAACGGGGTTCTTGTTCGGGAGTTCTTCTGGAGAACGGAAAAGACCCCGTCAATTACTAGCAACCCCCGTAGGGGGTAGACTGTCAGCGCATTATCTATCCTGGGTCAAAATCACCAACAGCAGTTGGGTGCGAGGGGTTATTTTAGCAGGTCTGAAGCTGGACTTCAGTTCAGTCCCTGGGGATAAATTTAGGATAACTCCTATACGCTCCTCTCAAAATCAACAATTGGCCCTAGAAACGGAGATAACAGATTTGTGCCGCAAAAAAGTTCTATTACCGGTACCAGCGTTAGAGGAGGGTAAAGGGTTTTACTCTACCTTATTTCTGGTAAAGAAGCCAGATAATTGTTATCGAACCATCATTAATCTGCAGGGTCTGAATAAATTTCTGGTAGCTCGACCCTTTAAAATAGAGATTGTTGGCTGAGCAATAAAGTTATCGTTTCAAAACTGTTTTATGGTGGTTTTAGATTTAAAAGACGCGTACTACCATGTACCTATTTTTGCGGATCACCAACGGTTTTTGAGGGTGGCAGTTTCCATGAGTGGGGTAATCCGTCACTTTCAATATAAAGCTTTACCCTTTGGGCTCTCAATGGCCCCTTGGGTATTCACAAAGTTGGTTTCTGAAGTAATGGCCCATCTAAGAGAGTATGACATCTTGACTGTACCATATTTAGATGACTTCTTGATTATTGGAACCTCTGCCGACCATTGCAGGTCTCAATTGGAAAAGTCTATATCCATCCTAGAACACTTAGGCTGGTTGATAAATCGGGAAAAGTCCCGTTTACAACCCTTGAGGGTCCAGCAATTCTTTGGGCTTATCTTAGACTCAGAGGTTCAAGAATGTCGTCTGCCAACTAACAAGATTGTCCAAATTCGCCAACAGGTGTGTCGAGCAGTGAATAGGCCAACTATGACTCTCAGACATGCCATGTCCCTTTTAGGCTCCTTAACAGCTTGCATTCCAGCTGTCAGATGGGCCCAGCTCCACACCAGAACTCTGCAGAGGGATATCCTGGATAACGACAGGATCCTGGACTCACTAGATAGGAAAATAACTTTACGCCCTTCTACCGTAAAATCCTTAAGTTGGTGGCTCAGCAAACTTAACTTATCAATCGGGGTTCCCTGGGAAAATCACATATCCCGAGTCGTAACCACAGACACCAGCCCCTCGGGTTGGGGGGCCTGTATGGGGGAGATCATGGTCCAGGGGCAGTGGGATCCCTTAACAGAGTTCCTCTAACTTTAAGGAACTTTCCGTTGTAGAGCTGTCGATTAAAGAACTGTTTATATACCTGCAGGGTCAACACGTCAGGATTCTCTTAGACAACCAGGTGACAGTAGCATATATCAACCACTGTTGTGAATGGACTTGAAATGAGTTCTGAGCAGAGGCTCCCTCTGGTGGTTACAAGCGGTACTGGACTGTCCAGTGAAGATTGTGAGGATTGGAAATCAGGTGTTACTGACTGGTCTTATATAAGGGACTCGCCTTCCCATCAGGGTTTCCGGTGATCAATTGTTCTGGTCTCAATCCTTGATTCCTGTTTCCTTTGTAGCCTGCTGTGTCGTGTCTGCATCTCCTGCTAACAGATAAGACATTTTCTTCTTTTTGTTTTTGTGCTTGATTTTTGCATTTTGTCCTGCACTTCTGTGGGGGCCTTCAGGGTCCCCTCCGGGGGCTTTTGCCCTCTCAGTTTAGTTCAGCCACTGATGTTTGTACATTTGCTTTTTCCAGTTTTTTCAGTGGCTGCTGTTTTGATTTTGTTACACCAGAGAACTAATTTAGGTGGTAGAGGTCGTGTGATCTCAGGTGTTTTTGAAATTAGTAGAGTTGGTGCTTTTCAGGGTTTTTTGGGATTGCAGTAAGTGCCTTTCCTATCCTTTTCTATTTAGGTAGTTTGGGCCCCAACGTTTGCTCATACTATTTTCTGTCTGTGTCAGTATTTCCTCTTGTCTAACCGCCATTACATGTTTGGGGGCTTTCTATGTTCTTTGGGGATCTGCTCCGGGGCAGATAGCTTTCCTCTTTCTATCTTTAGGTGTAGTTAGTTTCTCAGGCTGTGACGAGGCGTCTAGGACCAACGTAGGAACGCTCCACGGCTGCCTCTAGTTGTGGTGGTTAGTCAGGGTACTGCAATCTCATAGATTCCAACTGCTCTGGTGTATTTCCTTTTTACCTGCACTCCTCAGCTACCGTAACATAACTGTATCACCGGCCCAAAAAATTGAATGGTACTCACAGAAGGAAAAAATATTGTGAAAGAAAAAAGGTTGTCAGAGTTGTCAGAGATATTTTTCTGTTTGTTGCATTTTTTTTTTTTTTCCCTCTGTATCTCTGGGTGCTGGGGAGAATTTTTTCTCTCAATGGAGTTTGCACAGTTGTCTGGCCGTGTGGATCAGCTTGCCACTGAGGTTCGGAGTATTGCTACCTATCTTGCTAGGTTGCCTGTTGTGGAACCTAGGATTCCCATGCCAGATTTGTTTTTGGGGGATCGAGCCAAGTTTCTGAATTTTAAAAATAATTGTAAATTGATTTTTGCCTTAAAATCTAAGTCCTCAGGGAACGCAGCGCAGCAGGTTCAAATTGTCATCTCTCTCCTGCGCGGCGATCCTCAGGATTGGGCTTTTTCCCTGACACCTGGGGATCCTGTTTTGAGTGATGTTGATGCATTTTTTCAGGCCTTGGGGTTATTGTACGATGAGCCTAATGTCACTGATCAAGCTGAAAAAGCCTTGTTGGCATTAAATCAGGGGCTTGATGACGCTGAGTTATACTGTCAGAGATTCCGTAGGTGGGCAGTCCTAACCAAATGGAATGACGACGCTTTGGCAGCCCTTTTTCGGAAGGGTCTGTCAGATAATGTAAAGGATGTTATGGTGGGATTCCCTGTCCCCTCTGGTCTCAATGATTCTATGTCATTAGCGATTCAAATTGACAGACGTTTGCGTGAGCGGAGAAGTATGCGTGGAATAGTGTTGCCTTATGAACCTGCTTCTGAATCCATGCAGTGTGATAGAGTGGTTTCTGGGACACAGCGTCATGAGTTTCAAAAGCGCAATGGGTTATGTTTCTACTGTGGTGATGCCTCTCATGCTATTTCAGTCTGCCCTAAGCGGGGAAGACGTTTTGCACACTCAGTTGTCTTGGGTAGTGTTCAGACTAAGTTTTTATTAACTGTTACTCTGATATGCTTTTGTCCTCATTTTCTGCTCAGGCTTTCGTTGATTCGGGAGCAGCTATTAACCTGATGGATTTTGATTTTGCTAAACGTTGTGGGTTTCCCTTGATACCCCTACAGAAGTCTATTCCCCTACTGGGAATCGATTCTACCCCTTTGGCTGAGAATAAACCTCAGTTCTCTACTCAGGTGATAATGAGGGTTGAACCTGATCATCAGGAGAGCTGCAAATTTTTGGTTCTGTATAATCTGCATGACATTATCGTGCTGGGTTTCCCTTGGTTACAGTCTCATAATCCTGTTTTGGATTGGAAATCTGTGTCTGTAACCAGTTGGGGCTGCCAATGTGTTAATACCAACACTCCTGTTTTTTCTGCCTCCCCCCAGGCTCAGGATGTTCCTGACTTTTTGATTGATTTTTCTGATGTATTTAGCGAAAGTAAATCTGCATCCTTGCCTCCCCATAGGAGCTATGACTGCGCTATTGAATTAGTGCCTGGTAGTAAATTCCCTAAAGGTCGCCTTTTTAACTTGTCTGTACCTGAACATGACGCTATGCGGTCTTATATCAAGGAGTCATTGGAGAAAGGTCTTATCAGACCATCCTCTTCATCCTTAGGTGCCGTTTTTTTCTTTGTGGCCAAAAAGGATGGTTCATTAAGACCGTGTATTGATTATCGTCTTTTGAACAATATTACTGTGAAATATCAATACCCGTTACCCTTGATTTCTGACCTGTTTTCCAGGGTGAAAAACGCTACTTGGTTTACCAAGCTTGACCTCAGGGGGGCATATAACCTTATTCGCATTAAGCAAGGGGATGAATGGAAGACGGCATTTAACACCCCTGAGGGGCATTTTGAGTACCCTGTGATGCCCTTTGGGCTCACTAATGCTCCTTCTGTCTTCCAGTCCTTCATGAATGACATTTTCAGGGATTTTGTGGATAAATTTCTGATTGTTTATTTGGATGATATCTTGATTTTTTCCATGACTGGGACTCTCATGTGAAACATGTTCGAACTGTATTCCAGATTTTGAGAGAGAATGCTCTGTATGTGAAGGGATCAAAGTGTCTTTTTGGCGTACAGAGGATCTCATTTTTGGGATTCATTTTGTCCCCATCTGTTATTGAAATGGACCCGGTCAAGGTTCAGGCCATCTGTGATTGGGTCCAACCTACTTCATTAAAGGCTCTTCAAAGATTTTTGGGTTTTGCCAATTTTTATCGTAAATTTATTGGTAATTTCGCGGTTATTGTTAAACCATTAACTGATTTGACCAAAAAGGGTTCTGATGTGGTGAATTGGCCTCCTGAGGCAGTCTCTGCATTTCAGGAACTTAAGCAGAGATTCACTTCTGCTCCTGCTCTACGGCAGCCTGATGTTTCTCTGCCATTTCAGGTGGAGGTTGATGCCTCTGAAATTGGGGCAGGTGCCGTTTTGTCCCAAAGAGATCCAGGGACCTCTAAAAGTAACCTTTGTGCCTTTTTCTCTCGAAAATTTTCTCCTACTGAACGTAATTATGACGTGGGTAATCGGGAGTTATTGGCCATGAAGTGGGCTTTTGAAGAGTGGAGACATTGGCTGGAGGGAGCCAAACATCAGGTGGTGGTCCTTACTGACCATAAGAATCTGGTTTATCTGGAATCTGCCAAGCGACTTAATCCTAGACAGGCCAGGTGGGCCTTGTTTTTCACACGTTTTAATTTTGTGGTTTCCTTTCTTCCTGGCACTAAGAATGTTAAGGCGGATGCCCTTTCAAGGAGTTTCCTTGCGGACCCTCCTGAGTTATCTGATCCTTCTGTTATTTTGAAAGAAGGTATAGTTCTTTCCGCCATCTCGCCCAATTTGAGACTGGCTCTGGAGGGGTGTCAGGAGGATAGGCCCGAGCGCTGCCCTGTTGGGAAATTGTTTGTCCCGGACCACTGGAAAAAGAGTGTGATGTCTGAGATTCATTGTTCCGCGTTGGCCGGTCATCCCGGAATTTTTGGTACCAGAGACTTGGTTAGTCGGTCCTTTTGGTGGCCTACCTTGTCTCGTGATGTCAGGGTATTTGTGCAGTCCTGCGGGACTTGCTCTCGCTCCAAGCCTTGCTCCCGCTCTAGTGGTTTGTTGATGCCATTGCCTGTGCCCAAGAGACCATGGACCCATATCTCTATGGATTTCATTTCCGACCTCCCTGTTTCTCAGAGAATGACCGTCATCTGGGTGATTTGTGATAGGTTTTCCAAGATGATACATCTTGTGCCATTACCTAAGTTGCCTTCTTCCTCTGAATTGGTACCTTTGTTCCTTCAGCACGTGGTTCGTTTACACGGCATTCCTGAGAACATTGTGTCTGACAGAGGAGTCCAGTTTGTTTCCAGATTTTGGAGGACCTTTTGTTCTAAACTTGGTGTTCAATTGTCTTTCTCCTCGGCGTTTCATCCTCAGACCAATGGTCAAACTGAGAGAACAAATCAGACATTGGTGACTTATCTAAGATGCTTTGTGTCTGCTGATCAGGATGACTGGGTCTCTTTTTGCCTTTGGCTGAGTTTGCTCTTAATAATAGGGCTAGCTCTGCCACTTTGATGTCTCCATTTTTCTGTAATTCTGGGTTTCACCCTCGATTTTCTTCAGGACAGACGGAGGCTTCTGTCTGTCCAGGTGTTGACTCTGTTGTGGAGCGTATGCAACAGATTTGGGACCAGGTAGTGCAGAGGTTGTCCCTCTCTCAGGAGAGGGCCCAGCGGTTTGCTAACCGGCACAGGACTGATGGTCCTCGGTTTAAAGTGGGGGACTTGGTCTGGTTGTCCTCAAAAAATATTCCTATGAGAGTGGCATCTCCTAAATTTAAGCCTAGGTTCATTGGACCTTATAAGATCATGGAGATTCTTAATCCTGTTTCTTTTCGTTTGCTTCTTCCAGGGACATTTAAGATCCATAATGTGTTCCACAAGTCCTTGTTAAAGAGGTTTGTTGAGCCAGTGGTTCCTACTGCTTTGCCTCCTGACCCTGTTCTGGTTGAGGGCAATATGGAGTTTGAGGTTGAGAAAATTTTGAATTCTCGTTTTTCTAGACGGAAACTCCAGTATTTGGTTAAGTGGAGAGGTTATGGTCAGGAAGACAATTCTTGGGTGTTTGCTTCGGACATCCATGCTAGGAGACTCATCCGTGCGTATCATAGAACTCATCCTGACCGACCTGGTTGCTCAAGTGAGGGTTCGCTGACCCCTCCTCAAGGGGGGGGTACTGTTGTGAATGGACTTGAAATGAGTTCTGAGCAGAGGCTCCCTCTGGTGGTTACAAGCGGTACTGGACTGTCCAGTGAAGATTGTGAGGATTGGGAATCAGGTGTTACTGACTGGTCTTATATAAGGGACTCGCCTTCCCATCAGAGTTGCCGGTGATCAATTGTTCTGGTCTCAATCCTTGATTCCTGTTTCCTTTGTAGCCTGCTGTGTCGTGTCTGCATCTCCTGCTAACAGATAAGACATTTTCTTCTTTTTGTTTTTGTGCTTGATTTTTGCATTTTGTCCTGCACTTCTGTGGGGGCCTTCAGGGTCCCCTCCGGGGGCTTTTGCCCTCTCAGTTTAGTTCAGCCACTGATGTTTGTACATTTGCTTTTTCCAGTTTTTTCAGTGGCTGCTGTTTTGATTTTGTTACACCAGAGAACTAATTTAGGTGGTAGAGGTCGTGTGATCTCAGGTGTTTTTGAAATTAGTAGAGTTGGTGCTTTTCAGGGTTTTTTGGGATTGCAGTAAGTGCCTTTCCTATCCTTTTCTATTTAGGTAGTTTGGGCCCCAACGTTTGCTCATACTAATTTCTGTCTGTGTCAGTATTTCCTCTTGTCTAACCGCCATTACATGTTTGGGGCTTTCTATGTTCTTTGGGGATCTGCTCCGGGGCAGATAGCTTTCCTCTTTCTATCTTTAGGTGTAGTTAGTTTCTCAGGCTGTGACGAGGCGTCTAGGACCAACGTAGGAACGCTCCACGGCTGCCTCTAGTTGTGGTGGTTAGTCAGGGTACTGCAATCTCATAGATTCCAACTGCTCTGGTGTATTTCCTTTTTACCTGCACTCCTCAGCTACCGTAACATAACTGTATCACCGGCCAAAAAATTGAATGGTACTCACAGAAGGGAAAAATATTGTGAAAGAAAAAAGGTTGTCAGAGTTGTCAGAGATATTTTCTGTTTGTTGCATTTTTTTTTTTTTTCCCTCTGTATCTCTGGGTGCTGGGGAGAATTTTTTCTCTCAATGGAGTTTGCACAGTTGTCTGGCCGTGTGGATCAGCTTGCCACTGAGGTTCGGAGTATTGCTACCTATCTTGCTAGGTTGCCTGTTGTGGAACCTAGGATTCCCATGCCAGATTTGTTTTTGGGGGATCAAGCCAAGTTTCTGAATTTTAAAAATAATTGTAAATTGATTTTTGCCTTAAAATCTAAGTCCTCAGGGAACGCAGCGCAGCAGGTTCAAATTGTCATCTCTCTCCTGCGCGGCGATCCTCAGGATTGGGCTTTTTCCCTGACACCTGGGGATCCTGTTTTGAGTGATGTTGATGCATTTTTTCAGGCCTTGGGGTCATTGTACGATGAGCCTAATGTCACTGATCAAGCTGAAAAAGCCTTGTTGGCATTAAAATCAGGGGCTTGATGACGCTGAGTTATACTGTCAGAGATTCCGTAGGTGGGCAGTCCTAACCAAATGGAATGACGACGCTTTGGCAGCCCTTTTTCGGAAGGGTCTGTCAGATAATGTAAAGGATGTTATGGTGGGATTCCCTGTCCACTCTGGTCTCAATGATTCTATGTCATTAGCGATTCAAATTGACAGACGTTTGTCATGGGTGCATCGCCACGAAGATCGTCGCGATTGCACATTCTGACTTCTCACAGCTGAGCTGCTGTTTCTTTGTGTTTGGTTATGAGAGAGTTAATTTTACCTAGCTCTTTGCTAAGACTAGGTCCAGCCTCGCCCGGCTGCTTTGGATTATGTTCTAATTAGTTTCCTTTATTCCTGCCAGTCTGGGTGTTGGATGCCGGTGAAAGCATTCATATAGTTTAGCAGACTGGATCGGTTCTGAGAATACTTAAGCTAAGAGCTCCTTAGTTGTTTTTACTCTTATAGCTTATAGTTTATCTCTGAGACCTTAGGTGTTCCTACTGTGTGTGAGTGTTGTATGTAAGACTTTATTTACTTTATTTCTTGTCTTTCTTGTATGTCTTTCTGTTCATTAACCGTTACCTGTTCATTCCCTTTGGTGGTAATCAGGGTCCTTCTTAGGACTAGATTACAGTTGGCAGGGATTGATAGGAGACAGGGTTTACGCTGGTGGCCTGGACCTCTGTACCTTTAACAGTACCTCCAGGTTTGAGGGATTAGTTAGGACCCCAGTTTAGGGTCAGCTAGACCCCGGTCACCCTCTAGCCGGAGACAGCGTATAACGGATTCCGTTTTGACCCACTGGACATTCTGTCAGGTAATATCTATGTTATCATATATCTATGCGCATGTTATATAGTATGTTGCCCTTTTGATATAGATTACTGTCATCACATATATATATCTGCTATACAGCGTGACATTTTCACCGGCCATACTAAAGATTCTCCCCAGCTGTCATGGATCCAGTAGCCCAGCTGGCCCGGCAGTTGCAGGGGTTGTCCATGGAGTTTGCAGACATTAAGTCCAAGGTTTTGTCCCCCCGGAGCAAACCAGATCTGAACCTAAGGTTGCTCTCCCGGACAGGTTCACTGGTGGGCGGGACAAATTTTTTACTTTCCGGGAGGCATGTAAATTGTACTTTCGGCTGCGGCCTCGGTCATCTGGGAGTGAAGAGCAGAGGGTGGGAATTGTTATCTCGCTCTTACAAGGGGACCCTCAATCTTGGGCGTTCTCTATTCCTCCAGGCTCCCCAGATCTCCAGTCAGTGGATCGATTTTTTACTGCCCTGGGTCTGGTATATGATGATCCGGATCGAGTCTCCCTTGCTGAAACAAAGTTACGTAAAATACGGCAAGGAAATCGTCCAGCGGAGGAATATTCTTCTGAGTTCCGTAGATGGGCAACAGATACTCAGTGGAATGACCCAGCTCTTAGGAGCCAGTTTTGTCAAGGGTTGTCTGACAAATTAAAAGATGTGTTGGCTCAGTATGATTCTCCTCCATCACTGGAGGCTGCTATGGCCCTCGCTATTCGCATTGATAGACGACTTCGGGGAAGACGCGAGGTAACTCCGCCCCCGTGATGACTCCACCTACTACTAAAGTCCCTTATACTGAGGTTCCCCTGGTCTGTTCTGAGGAACCCATGCAGTTGGGAGGGACATCATTTTGTAGGAGGGAATCGGCGGTGCGCCGCAAGACTAGAAGGTGTTTCTTTTGCGGGAGAGAGGGACATTTTGTTGGGGGGTGTCCATCCCGGCCTCTTTGAGCAAGGAGTTAACCTGGGAGTGTGTATTTCGTCCCCAAATCCCTCTCAGTTTCTCGTGCCTGCGGAGGTGGTGATTGGTACTAGAACTGAGAGGATTTCTGTTTTTCTTGATAGTGGGTCCGGGGCTAATCTGGTGGACGCTCGGTTTGCCCAGGTGCATGGTATGCAACTGAGTGTATTGGCCAAACCGGTCCCTATATCTCTATTGATTCTAGACCTCTTGGTCAAGGTAGCTTGGTACAAGCTGTTCATAACATAGATCTTCGAGTAGGGGCAATACATAAAGAGCAATTGTCTTGTTATGTGTTGGAGGGTCTACCTACTCCTATTGTGTTG
Organism: Oophaga sylvatica; assembly: GCA_033576555.1. Lineage (NCBI taxonomy): Eukaryota > Metazoa > Chordata > Amphibia > Anura > Dendrobatidae > Oophaga > Oophaga sylvatica. The sequence continues at coordinate 15,469 of JARQOD010006920.1, read as the reverse complement.
GGACTTCCTTGGTTGGCTAAACATAACCCAGTGATTGATTGGCAATCCAGAAAGATAAGCCAGTGGGGTGAATTTTGCAGAATAACTGCATGAGCACGGTCATCGGTGCGGTTGTGCCTAGGACTTTGCTCCTTTTCTGGAGGACTTTGGGGAGATGTTCTCAGAGGAGGGGTGTAAAGAGTTACCTCCTCATCGCACATATGACTGCTCAATAAAGTTGCTTCCTGATGCCTTATCTCGTACTTTCCCAGGGCCGGGAAGACGGATGATCCGGTTCCTATTCCTCAGGAGGGAGTTGTAGTGTCAGCTGTATGCTCTGAGCTTGAGGGGGAGGTATTGGGGGCTCAGGGGACGCCCCTGTGGGACTTCCAGGGAGACTGATAGTTCCAGATCGTTAAGACTGAAGGTTACGGGGAACCGTTACAAACGGATGGCTGATAGGGGAGAGTTTTGGTCTAGATCTGAAGGTGAACGATCTGGTTGGTTGTCTACCAGGAATATAAAACTTAAAGTTTCCTCCTGGAGGTTGGGTCCCAGATTCATCGGGCCATACAGGATCAGTTCCATAATTAATCCTGTGGCATTTCGTCTGGACCTCCCTCCTACGTTTAAAATTCATAATGTGTTTCACAAGTCATTACTTAAAAAGTATGTGGCACCAGTCATACCGTCACCTCTACCTCCCCTTCAGTGGTGGTCAATGATAACGTGGAATTTCATGGGTCGAAAATCATTGATCAGTCTCAGTCGCCGATCCTTCAGTACTTGTTCATTGTAGGGGGTATGGTCCTGAGGAGAGGACGTGGGTCCCTGCGTCTGATGATAACGCAGATCGATTGGTTCGGACCTTTCACACAATTTACCCGGACAGACCTGGTCATGAGGGTCCGGAGGCCCCTCGTAGAAGGGGGGGTACTGTCATGGGTGCATCCCACGAAGATCGTCGCGATTGCACATTCTGACTTCTCACAGCTGAGCTGCTGTTTCTTTGTGTTTGGTTATGAGAGAGTTAATTTTACCTAGCTCTTTGCTAAGACTAGGTCCAGCCTCGCCCGGCTGCTTTGGATTATGTTCTAATTAGTTTCCTTTATATTCTGCCAGTCTGGGTGTTGGATGCCGGTGAAAGCATTCATTAGTTTAGCAGACTGGATCGGTTCTGGGAATACTTAAGCTAAGAGCTCCTTAGTTGTTTTTACTCTTACAGCTTATAGTTTTCTCTGAGACCTAAGGTGTTCCTACTGTGTGTGATTGTTGTATGTAAGACTTTATTTACTTTATTTCTTTCTTTTTGTTGTCTTTCTGTTCATTAACCGTTACCTGTTCATTCCCTTTGGTGGTATTCAGGGTCCTTCTTAGGACTAGAATACAGTTGGCAGGGATTGATAGGAGACAGGGTTTACGCTGGTGGCCTGGACCTCTGTACCTTTAACAGTACCTCCAGGTTGAGGGATTAGTTAGGACCCAGTTTAGGGTCAGCTTAGACCCCGGTCACCCTCTAGCCGGAGACAGCGTATAACGGATTACCGTTTTGACCCTCTGGACATTCTGTCAGGTAAAATCTATGTTATCATATATCTATGCGCATGTTATATAGTATGTTGCCCTTTTGATATAGATTACTGACATCACATATATATATATCTGCTATACAGCGTGACAACGTTTGCGTGAGCGGATGAAGTTATGCGTTGGAATAGTGTTGCCTTATGAACCTGCTTCTGAATCCATGCAGTGTGATAGAGTGGTTTCTGGGACACAGCGTCATGAGTTTCAAAAGCGCAATGGGTTATGTTTCTACTGTGGTGATGCTCTCATGCTATTTCAGTCTGCCCTAAGCGGGGAAGACGTTTTGCACCTCAGTTGTCTTGGGTAGTGTTCAGACTAAGTTTTTATTAACTGTTACTCTGATATGCTCTCTGTCCTCATTTTCTGCTCAGGCTTTCGTTGATTCGGGAGCAGCTATTAACCTGATGGATTTTGATTTTGCTAAACGTTGTGGGTTTCCCTTGATACCCCTACAGAAGTCTATTCCCCTACTGGGAATCGATTCTACCCCTTTGGCTGAGAATAAACCTCAGTTCTCTACTCAGGTGATAATGAGGGTTGAACCTGATCATCAGGAGAGCTGCAAATTTTTGGTTCTGTATAATCTGCATGACATTATCGTGCTGGGTTTCCCTTGGTTACAGTCTCATAATCCTGTTTTGGATTGGAAATCTGTGTCTGTAACCAGTTGGGGCTGCCAATGTGTTAATACCAACACTCCTGTTTTTTCTGCCTCCCCCAGGCTCAGGATGTTCCTGACTTTTTGATTGATTTTTCTGATGTTTTAGCGAAAGTAAATCTGCATCCTTGCCTCCCCATAGGAGCTATGACTGCGCTATTGAATTAGTGCCTGGTAGTAAATTCCCTAAAGGTCGCCTTTTTAACTTGTCTGTACCTGAACATGACGCTATGCGGTCTTATATCAAGGAGTCATTGGAGAAAGGTCTTATCAGACCATCCTCTTCACCTTAGGTGCCGTTTTTTTCTTTGTGGCCAAAAAGGATGGTTCATTAAGGCCGTGTATTGATTATCGTCTTTTGAACAATATTACTGTGAAATATCAATACCCGTTACCCTTGATTTCTGACCTGTTTTCCAGGGTGAAAAACGCTACTTGGTTTACCAAGCTTGACCTCAGGGGGGCATATAACCTTATTCGCATTAAGCAAGGGGATGAATGGAAGACGGCATTTAACACCCCTGAGGGGCATTTTGAGTACCTTGTGATGCCCTTTGGGCTCACTAATGCTCCTTCTGTCTTCCAGTCCTTCATGAATGACATTTTCAGGGATTTTGTGGATAAATTTCTGATTGTTTATTTGGATGATATCTTGATTTTTTCCATGACTGGGACTCTCATGTGAAACATGTTCGAACTGTATTCCAGATTTTGAGAGAGAATGCTCTGTATGTGAAGGGATCAAAGTGTCTTTTTGGCGTACAGAGGATCTCATTTTTGGGATTCATTTTGTCCCCATCTGTTATTGAAATGGACCCGGTCAAGGTTCAGGCCATCTGTGATTGGGTCCAACCTACTTCATTAAAGGCTCTTCAAAGATTTTTGGGTTTTGCCAATTTTTATCGTAAATTTATTGGTAATTTCTCGGTTATTGTTAAACCATTAACTGATTTGACCAAAAAGGGTTCTGATGTGGTGAATTGGCCTCCTGAGGCAGTCTCTGCATTTCAGGAACTTAAGCAGAGATTCACTTCTGCTCCTGTTCTACGGCAGCCTGATGTTTCTCTGCCATTTCAGGTGGAGGTTGATGCCTCTGAAATTGGGGCAGGTGCCGTTTTGTCCCAAAGAGATCCAGGACCTCTAAAAGTAACCTTGTGCCTTTTTCTCTCGAAAATTTTCTCCTACTGAACGTAATTATGACGTGGGTAATCGGGAGTTATTGGCCATGAAGTGGGCTTTTGAAGAGTGGAGACATTGGCTGGAGGGAGCCAAACATCAGGTGGTGGTCCTTACTGACCATAAGAATCTGGTTTATCTGGAATCTGCCAAGCGACTTAATCCTAGACAGGCCAGGTGGGCCTTGTTTTTCACACGTTTTAATTTTGTGGTTTCCTTTCTTCCTGGCACTAAGAATGTTAAGGCGGATGCCCTTTCAAGGAGTTTCCTTGCGGACCCTCCTGAGTTATCTGATCCTTCTGTTATTTTGAAAGAAGGTATAGTTCTTTCCGCAATCTCGCCCAATTTGAGACTGGCTCTGGAGGGGTGTCAGGAGGATAGGCCCGAGCGCTGCCCTGTTGGGAAATTGTTTGTCCCGGACCACTGGAAAAAGAGTGTGATGTCTGAGATTCATTGTTCCGCTTGGCCGGTCATCCCGGAATTTTTGGTACCAGAGACTTGGTTAGTCGGTCCTTTTGGTGGCCTACCTTGTCTCGTGATGTCAGGGAATTTGTGCAGTCCTGCGGGACTTGCTCTCGCTCCAAGCCTTGCTCCCGCTCTAGTGGTTTGTTGATGCCATTGCCTGTGCCCAAGAGACCATGGACCCATATCTCTATGGATTTCATTTCCGACCTCCCTGTTTCTCAGAGAATGACCGTCATCTGGGTGATTTGTGATAGGTTTTCCAAGATGATACATCTTGTGCCATTACCTAAGTTGCCTTCTTCCTCTGAATTGGTACCTTTGTTCCTTCAGCACGTGGTTCGTTTACACGGCATTCCTGAGAACATTGTGTCTGACAGAGGAGTCCAGTTTGTTTCCAGATTTTGGAGGACTTTTGTTCTAAACTTGGTGTTCAATTGTCTTTCTCCTCGGCGTTTCATCCTCAGACCAATGGTCAAACTGAGAGAACAAATCAGACATTGGTGACTTATCTAAGATGCTTTGTGTCTGCTGATCAGGATGACTGGGTCTCTTTTTTGCCTTTGGCTGAGTTTGCTCTTAATAATAGGGCTAGCTCTGCCACTTTGATGTCTCCATTTTTCTGTAATTCTGGGTTTCACCCTCGATTTTCTTCAGGACAGACGGAGGCTTCTGTCTGTCCAGGTGTTGACTCTGTTGTGGAGCGTATGCAACAGATTTGGGACCAGGTAGTGCAGAGGTTGTCCCTCTCTCAGGAGAGGGCCCAGCGGTTTGCTAACCGGCACAGGACTGATGGTCCTCGGTTTAAAGTGGGGGACTTGGTCTGGTTGTCCTCAAAAAATATTCCTATGAGAGTGGCATCTCCTAAATTTAAGCCTAGGTTCATTGGACCTTATAAGATCATGGAGATTCTTAATCCTGTTTCTTTTCGTTTGCTTCTTCCAGGGACATTTAAGATCCATAATGTGTTCCACAAGTCCTTGTTAAAGAGGTTTGTTGAGCCAGTGGTTCCTACTGCTTTGCCTCCTGACCCTGTTCTGGTTGAGGGCAATATGGAGTTTGAGGTTGAGAAAATTTTGAATTCTCGTTTTTCTAGACGGAAACTCCAGTATTTGGTTAAGTGGAGAGGTTATGGTCAGGAAGACAATTCTTGGGTGTTTGCTTCGGACATCCATGCTAGGAGACTCATCCGTGCGTATCATAGAACTCATCCTGACCGACCTGGTTGCTCAAGTGAGGGTTCGCTGACCCCTCCTCAAGGGGGGGTACTGTTGTGAATGGACTTGAAATGAGTTCTGAGCAGAGGCTCCCTCTGGTGGTTACAAGCGGTACTGGACTGTCCAGTGAAGATTGTGAGGATTGGGAATCAGGTGTTACTGACTGGTCTTATATAAGGGACTCGCCTTCCCATCAGGGTTGCCGGTGATCAATTGTTCTGGTCTCAATCCTTGATTCCTGTTTCCTTTGTAGCCTGCTGTGTCGTGTCTGCATCTCCTGCTAACAGATAAGACATTTTCTTCTTTTTGTTTTTGTGCTGCTTGATTTTTGCATTTTGTCCTGCACTTCTGTGGGGGCCTTCAGGGTCCCCTCCGGGGGCTTTTGCCCTCTCAGTTTAGTTCAGCCACTGATGTTTGTACATTTGCTTTTTCCAGTTTTTTCAGTGGCTGCTGTTTTGATTTTGTTACACCAGAGAACTAATTTAGGTGGTAGAGGTCGTGTGATCTCAGGTGTTTTTGAAATTAGTAGAGTTGGTGCTTTTCAGGGTTTTTTGGGATTGCAGTAAGTGCCCTTCCTATCCTTTTCTATTTAGGTAGTTTGGGCCCCAACGTTTGCTCATACTATTTTCTGTCTGTGTCAGTATTTCCTCTTGTCTAACCGCCATTACATGTTTGGGGGCTTTCTATGTTCTTTGGGGATCTGCTCCGGGGCAGATAGCTTTCCTCTTTCTATCTTTAGGTGTAGTTAGTTTCTCAGGCTGTGACGAGGCGTCTAGGACCAACGTAGGAAAGCTCCACGGCTGCCTCTAGTTGTGGTGGTTAGTCAGGGTACTGCAATCTCATAGATTCCAACTGCTCTGGTGTATTTCTTTTTACCTGCACTCCTCAGCTACCGTAACATAACAAACCACCAAGGTGGAACACGGTCCGAGACCCTGATGAGAGTGGTGGAACGCATATTCCAAACAGCAGAGAGACATTTTCTATCCCTGACGGCACTACATATAAGAGGAAAGGACAACACCACAGCAGACTTTCAAAAGCCGCAACACGCTAAGACAGGGAGAGTGGTGCCTAAATACAACTATTTTCACCCAGATCGTCAGACTATGGGGTCCACCAGAGGTGGACCTCTTTGCTACCAGACAAAACAGGAAGGTGGAGAGGTTCTGTTCACTAAATCCGACAGAAGGACCTCTCGTGGTGGACGCTCTCCTAACAAAATGGAACTTCGGCCTCGCTTATGCCTTTCCTCCGCTAGCCCTGTTACCCTTAGTAATAAGAAAGATCAGGGAGGACAAAGCAAGAGTCATACTGATTGCCCCATTCTGGCCCAGAAGGGCCTGGTTTTCATGGCTGAGAAAAATGTCAATCTGCGACCCCTGGGTTCTTCTAGATCTTCCGGACCTTCTCTTCCAGGGCCCAGTCAATCATCCGCAAGTAGCCGGACTCCATCTGACGGCGTGGAGTTTGAGAGGTCATTACTGAAGGATAAAGGATTCTCTGACATTCTGATTAATACCCTGCTTAATAGCAGGAAGTTAGTCACAACAAAAATTTATGCTAAGACCTGGGAAAAATTTCTAGCCACTGCTATCCTCGGAGCTGAAGGGGAAATCCCTATAGGGCAGATTTTAGAATTCCTGCAGAAGGGGTTAGATCTAGGTCTAGCCACTAGTACCCTGAAAGTACAGGTATCAGCCCTCTGTGCCCTGTTCAACTGTGAGATTGCAAGAAATTACTGGATATCCAGGTTTATCAAAGCGGCAGATAGAACGAGACCTATACACAAAACAAGGTATGCACCATGGGACTTAAACCTAGTCCTTACAGCTTTGACGGAGGCTCCGTTTGAACCTATGGTGTCCGCCACAATTAAAAATCTGTCTCTCAAGTTAGCCTTCTTGGTAGCCATCACGTCTGCTCGTAGAATAGGCAATATACAGTCTCTCTCTAGGGACCCTCCTTACACACAGATTATGGAAGACATGGTAATAATTAGACCGGACCCTGCCTATTTACCCAAGGTCACCTCTCGGTTCCATAGAACACAGGAGATAGTCCTCCCCTCCTTCCTTCCTAACCCCACTAACCAGAAATAGGAGAAACTCCATACCATAGATGTTAGGAGGTGTTTATTACATTATCTGTCAGTCACTAATCCATGGAAGAAGGGCAGCGCCTTGTTTATATGTTTTCAGGGTGAGAGGAAGGGCTTTAGAGTTTCCAAATGCACGTTAGCAAGGTGGATTAGGGAGGCTATTTCTCTAGCTTATTCAGCAGGTGGCGGTCCGGCTCCACAGAATCTGAGGGCGCATTCCACCGAGCCATGGCAACCTCTTGGGTGGAAAGATCTGAAGTATCCATCGACCAGATATGTAAGGCGGCCACATGGTCTTCTCCTAACACCTTTTTTAATCATTACAGATTAGACATGGGTGCCTCCTCGGATCTCTCCTTCGGGTTAAGGGTGCTGCAGGCTGTAGTCCCTCCCTAGAATAGGGTTACATCTCTATAATTCTCTTGTGGTGCTGTCATGGTAGTCCGAATAAAGTATTAAGTTACTTACCGGTAACAGTATTTTTCGGAAGACCAAGACAGCACCCTTAGTTCCCTCCCTTGCACGTGTATCGAACACTCCCTTTAATTATAAAGTCCACGTAGACTAGGTTGTTTAGAGTTCGTATATAATTTATGTGTCATTAACCATGGAGGTCCTCTCGGCTCTGTAATCCAACTGATGCGTGTGAGGGAGCCACCCTTTTTGTATCTGTAGGTTTCCTGTTCCTGAAGGGCGGATCCCCTCTCTCGTGGTGCTGTCATGGTCTTCCGAAAAATACCGTTACCGGTAAGTAACTTAATACTTTTACATGGGGGAAATATAGTGAATAAGATGGGGTTGTGCAAGTAGCGGACAAAACTTTTAAGATGAGCATGTTTTGTGTCCATTGATGGTATGAAACAGCTCATGATACAGGTGTATTCAGTCTCCACCCACCCAGGCTGGCATCTGAGGCTTGTTCTAAGCAGTGTGAGATCTCAGCAGGGAGGAGGTTCACTGAGGAGTGGTAAATACAGCTAGGTGGGTGGAGATTGAGATAAATTTTCATAAAATATTATACCGGTGCAGACACAGACAGAAGACTGCCCTGTGTATGAACAGTATATTGTCCCTATGCAGTCCAGTAGCTCATCATAATGCACCTCTTTATGAGTCTGTGTCATAAGCTGATTTTGTTGCCTTGGAGGTCGAAATGGGCCCTTCTTGGGAGCCTGGTCGCAGATTCCACAAATGGCATCTCCTGACCCCTGGATTATGTTATTTAAGAGTATGTTCCAAGATTGGAAGTTACCAGCGTATCCATCGGTTAGGGGAGAACTTCCTGATGATTGAGGCTCCAACTGCTGGGATCCGCACAGATTCTGAGAAAAGGGCCCTATCTGAATGGAGAAGAAGAGGAGCATGGCCACCTCCGCCTTAGGCCTCTTTCACACATCCGTTGTGCGCCCTCCGGCATTTTTTTGTCCAACCGCATTTTTTTTTCCATTTACTTTCATTAGCGCCGGATCGCGCCTGATGTCATTGCGTTGTATCCGTTTTTGTCCGGATCCGGCGGAAATGTACATTCCAGCGGCCGGACAAAACAGAGCATGTAAGTTTTTTTTTTTTTTGCCGGAGCCGCCTGATGTGCCTGAAGCGGCGCATCAGGCGGCCGGAAACAATAGAATTCAATGGAACGGATCAGACTTTTGTGCAATCCGGCAAAAGTGTGATCCGGATTCTGGAAATCAAGGTCGTCTACTACTACTACTACTACTACTATACTACTACATTTTCCAGTCGTCTACTACTACTACTACTACTACTACTACTACTACATTTTCCAGTGTCTCCGGGCATCAGAAACCCTCTTTTTCTGGGTTCAAAAGTTCAGGTCGGATCCACCAAAAAGACGGATTTTGGTAAGAACTTACCTGTAAAATCCTTTTCAGCGAAGGAAGGAAGAGAGACACACTAGTCATTACTAGTGGGTAGGCGGAGCCCAGATAGGATTGACACCTCAGATTAAAAAGAGTGTTGACCGGCCCCTCCAGCTCGGGCTCCTCCTACTCAGCTCTCCAGTCGTACCCAAGCTTAATGAAGAGCAAATATCACCAGCGGAGCAACATAACCCCTTCTGAATGCCTTCAGAGAAAAAAATAAGAATACAGGTTATGCATGCATTTGGCAAAAAATCACACAGTTCCAGGCACTACTCACTGGACCTGATCACTGTGATGAGCTGGCAATGCTGGAACAGAGCCTTAGCGCGCCGACCTCAGCCCAGATAATCGCTATCAGAGAAGGGTCACGCTGAATCTGAAAACAACAACACACTTCTGCCATGGGAGGGAGCTGTGTCTCTCTTCCTTCCTTCGCTGAAAAGGATTTTACAGGTAAGTTCTTACCAAAATCCGTCTTTCAGCAGCAGATGGAAGGAAGAGAGCCACACTAGTCATTACTAGTGGGACGTCCCAAAGCAGTCCAAAATTAAGGGTGGGAAAAAAACCAAAACGAGGCAGAATCCCAACAACCTTGATAAATGCGCAATAGGCGCCAAATACAAGTTAACTAGAACTTGAAACTACAGCCGCCTGTAGGACCCTACGTCCTAAGGCCGCATCAGTGGAAGCACTGACGTCCACCTTATAAAAACTTTATAAACGTGTGGACGGAACGCCAGGTCGCCGCCCGGCAGAGCTGAGCTGCCGAGGCCCCTTGATGAAAGGCCCAAGAGGAAGCCTCTGTCCTCGTGGAAAGAACTCGAATCTTAATTGGGCAAGATTCGCTTTTAAGTCGGTAAGCCTCCAAAAAGGCCGACCGAATCCAACGAACTATAGAGTCCTTGGAAGCTCGTTGACCACGCTGACGACCTGCTGGAATCACAGAGAGTTCCGACTTCCGAAAATTTCGAGTAATAAACAAATAGAACTTCAAAGCCCGCACCAAATCCAATTTGTGCAAGGCCCGTTCCTTCGCATTCCTCGGCTCCGAATAGAGCGAGGGCACCTTAGGTAGGAAGTCGCCCCGTGTGTGAAGTACTACACGATCCGGGTGAAAATCCAGGAAAGGAGGCAAGCAAAAAAGACCCGCCAACTCAGAAAACCTTTCTCAAAAAGGTAACCGCCACTAGAAAGGCAACCTTCCAAGATAGCAAAGAAAAGCTAGCAGAGTCCATAGGCTCAAAAGGCCCATGTTGAAGAGCTTCCAATACAAGATTGAGCCGCCAAGGCGACACAAGTGCCTCCGTGGCGGAAACTGACGGGTTACTCCGCGAAAAAAAGGAACGTACGTCCCTACGCGAGGCGATAGCCTTCCGAAAAGCAAAAACAGGGCAGAAAACCTGACCCTTCAAAGTGCTAACTGCCAAACCCTTGTCCAGCCCGTACTGCACGAGGCCAACAAATTGGGAATGGAAAGAATCCTCGGGTTCCTTGAAGAACCCGAACACCACAAAAAGAAGGCTTCCCAAGACTTTGTGATAAATCCTAGTATTAGCCGGACCTCTGGCAGCCCGCAAAGTGGCAATGACTTTGGCTGAAAAACCTTGACGGTCAATATTTCGGTCTCAAGAGCCACGCCGTCAAACGCAGAGACCTCAGGTCCGGATGACGAACGGGCCCTTGGGTTAACAGGTCCGGGCGAAGAGAAAGTGGAAAAGGAGGCGCTGTCAAAAGCGACGTCAGTGTCGAGAACCACGTCCTCCTTGGCCAATCTGAGCTATCAACATAGCCGGGATTCTCTCCAATCTGATCCGACACAACCCCAGAGGAAGTAAGGGTATCGGCGGAAACACATAGATTAGCTCGAATTGGCCCAACGGAGCCACCAGAGCATCCACCGTCACAGCCTTCGGGTCCTTGTACCTGGACATGAAAGTCGGTAACTTGGCATTGAACCTGGATGCCATCAAATCCACTTGGGGAGTTCCCCAACGGGAGCACAGCAGTGCAAAAATCTCCGGATGAAGACTCCATTCTCCGGGATCCATCTTCTCGTGACTGAGAAAGTCTGCCGTGATTCTGAACTCCTGTAATGTGGATCGCAGAGATGGCTGTCACTCTGGTCTCGGCCCATACCAGGATCCGAGATACCTCCACCATGAGCCTGGAACTCCTTGTCCCGCCTAGATGGTCGATATACACGACCGCCGTAGCATTGTCTGTCTGCACTCGGACTGGGAGACCGCCTAAAGGGACCGTCCAGTGTTGGAGTCAAAGGAAAATTGCCCTCAATTCCAGGATGTCGATCGGCAGGACCGACTCCTCCGACGACAATATCTCCTGAATCCAAAGATCGTTGCAGACACCTCCCCAGCCCGTCAGGCTGGCATTGGTGGTTATGACCGACCACCTCGGAGGGAGGAAAAACTTCCCCAGGAATAAAGCTTCCGGACATAACCACCATCCTAGAGACTCTCGCACCCTGTGTGAGATGATGACACTGCAATCCAGCGAAGTCTGCAATCGCCAACGGCTCAGACTAAGCCTTTGGAGGGCCCTGGAATGAAACTGAGCAAACGGAAGTGCCTCCATGGACCACCATCAAACCCAGAAGGCGCATACACCTTCGAAGAAACATTGCTGTCGAAGACTTCATAACCTGTAAATGTCGAAGGAGACATGCTTTCTTGTCTGGAGGCAGCGACACCACTGCTCGAACCGTGTCGAAAAGCATCCCCAAAAACAGGATTGACTGCGACGGTTCCAGAGACAACTTCTCCCAACTGATTAGCCACCCGAAGTCCTCCAGGAGCTGAAGGGATAGATTGCAGGCCGTCACTGCCTCCTCCTTTGAGTACGCCACAATCAAAAGGCCGTCCAGGTAGGGAAGAATCAAAACCCCCTGTCTTCGAAGAATTGCCATGAGAGGCGCCAGAATTTTTGTAAAAACTCTGGACGCAGAAGCCAAACCGAATGGCAGAGCCACAAACTGGCAATGGTCCTGACCTATGGCAAAACGAAGGAAGCGTTGGTGGGCCCTTCCGATTGGGAAGTGCAAATAAGTGTCGCGAATGTCGACACCAATAAAAGAGTTCTGCGACAGGACCGCCAAAACGGAGCAAGGCAACTCCATGCGGAATTTCCTGGCGTGGACATGCCGATTCAATCTCCAGAATGGGCCGAAATTTGTCCTCTTTTTTGGGGACCACAAAGAGGTTAGAATAAAACCCTCTTCCCCGGCCCTCCGGCGGAACCGGCACCACCACACCTTTCTGCAGAAGGGAATCTACCTCCCGCAGTAAAGCGGCAAAGAGCTCGGGCTCTGACGTAACGCGAGGTTGACAAAAAACCTGTCTGGGGGTCGAGAAAGAAACTCTATGAAGTAGCCTGCCAACACAACCTGTGTCACCCAGGCGTCCGACACGTGGGAAGCCCAAGTCGGTTTGAATTGGAGTAAACGACCCCCCACTCGAGAGCGCTCAAGTGAGACCCAGGCGTCAGTCCGCCTTAACGGACTTTTTTGCCAGCTTCCCGTTTGTCTTAACGGAAGTTCTGTTTCCAGGGTATGCGGAATTTCTGAGAATTCCCCTTTTTTTTTTTTTAAAAAAAAAGAGAGGGGCGATCCGAACCCCAGAGGGCTGACCGAATCATCCCCTGGACAGAAAGGACCGCCGTCAACTACCGGCACTAGTCCTGCCAGACACAGAAGTCACAGCTCTGCGCTGCGGTATGTTTCTTTTGCCTTGGCAATCAGCCCCGTGAGATCAGATCCAAATAGCTGACCACCTTGTAAGCTTAAAGATAGCCAACCCTGCTTGGAAACCGCGTCCCATGTCTAAGCCACAGTGCTCATCTGACTGTGACTGCCGAGGATTGCGCCCTGGACCAGAGGGCTGCTCCACTTGAAAAGCCCATCTACCTCGATAGAGGGGATCCACCTTGCCACGCCGTCCGTAGACGGTCCAACCGGCCCAGGGAAACTTTACAAGCACACATGGATCCTTAATACTGAATCCAAGACCCGCGGCCTCGCAGATGGATATTGCTGCCATTTTCTTCCCAGCAGGTGCAGACTCGCCTTCCCTTTAACAGGAAGATTTGCTAAGCTGGGATAAAGGGACAACCACTTCAGGAGAAGGGATTCAATTATCAATCAACTCCGTAGCACGGATACTTGTCTCAAAAGACCGTGTCCCTTGAAAGCGTTATCTGGACACAGGCGTTCCTTGCCCCATTAAACTCATCCAGAGATGGCAATGTCGAACGCAACTTACGGTACTCCTGGTACATCCGGGCCGACTTACCAGGACGTCTAGTTACCTCATCCGGTAACTGTAACGCCCTCATGGTCCAATAAAAGTCTCTGTACGGCCCAAAAGAGAGGCAGAGTGTCCCTGCCGATCCTCCTTGTCCGAATCGGACATCTTCGTTACGCGGGAAGGAAGGCACCGGTTTGCCTTGAGAGGATCTAGCTGACATCTAATAACCTAGAAGGTCAGACAGGCCATCAATAAAAACTAGCGAGGGCCTCCATTTTGACACCACTGGAACCTCCGACCGCTGCGCATGACGCCGTCGAGATCTGCGTGTCAGATACGCGTCTGTAGCGGATCTGGGAGACGGTCTCTGACATGTCCTTGCACAGTATATGGCAGGTTAAACTGTCAGTAACTAGAACAGTGTGTTTCTTAAAGAAAAAACAAACGCTGAAGGGTTAGAGCTCTTAAAGAGAGAGCTACCCCAGCTGTCCATTAAGAGTTAACCGCCTAAGAAGGGGTTAAAGTAGCAGACTCCCACAACCTTGATAATGAAAAGGGTGTGCGAGCCCCAAGTGCCTCTTATAAGGCCGCAGCTGCAGGACAGCTATGCCACACTTAACAGAAACAACAAACGCTGAAGGGTTAGAGCTCTTAAAGAGAGAGCTACCCCAGCTGTCCCCCATTAGGAGTTAACCGCCTAAGAAGGGGTTAAAGTTGCAGTGATAATGAGAAGGGTTGCGAGCCCCAAGTGCCTCTTATAAGGCCGCAGCTGCAGGACAGCTATGCCACACTTAACAGGAAAAACGTTCATCGATAAAAAATTGCGCTGTTTTGTATATCGCAATGACCGCCAAGGTTGTTGAGGAGATCAGTAAGCGCTCCAGATTGGCAGCTACTAGCGACATTAAAAGCGTATAGTGGCAGTAACTTCACTGTCGCAGGCTCCCCACAACCTCTTTATTATTATTGAAAAGAGTGTGCGAGCTCCCTTAAGGGATAACAGCCGCAGGACAGCGCAATCTGTCACTCATTAGTGCCTCAGAAGGCGCCCGCGCTGTGGGGGTGAAGGGGTTAAGTTTCTGCCTGCGGGCTAGAAGCGACTCACCCAGCTGGTCACGGTGTAACATCTTGCCGGGAGGGGAGGAGGGAGAAGAGCCAGAAGAAGCTTTCAGCCTGCTTCTGTAATGGCCGCCGCGCTGTGTCTCCGTGTGCTCCATGAGAGAAGTCGGAAATGGAGACTGCCGTAAAGCGCGCGCTCAGAGCGGCGCGAAAATTCAAATAAAAAAGAACGCACTCCTCTCTCCCGTTCCTATGTCCTGCAGGCATCAACCTGCGGACAAAAAATACTAGTCACCGGCATGTTTACTGTAACAGCGCTGCCGCAAGCAGTCGCTGAATCACTCACACACATTAATAAAAATGCGGAGTACTCACCAGCCGAGCGCCACAGGGACCCCCAGGGGTTTGTGACGCTATGCCCATCGCTTCCCCCCCAGGGCGGGGAACGCAGTGACCCACGATGTGCGGTTTGCGTCCCCGCCAGGGAAGCAATCCTCATCCCCCAGGGCCGGCATGATTCTGCAGGGACCACCATCAGGGTAAATACAGATCCGCCAAGGGAGAGGTTGGGGTCCAGCAGCGCTGAGACCCCTGAGACCTCTAGACCACTTCTGGTGATCCAAGTCTCTTGTCCGATGAAAATAATAAAATCTTCTGAGGAGCTGCTTCCAGCAGCGACCATCCTCTGGACCTCAAATTTTAGACTGGAGAGCTGAGCAGGAGGAGCCCGAGCTGGAGGGGCCGGTCAACACTCTTTTTAATCTGAGGTGTCAATCCTATCTGGGCTCCGCCTACCCACTAGTAATGACTAGTGTGGCTCTCTTCCTTCCATCTGCTGCTGAAAACCGGATCCGTTGCATCAGTTTTTTTGTTTCAGCGCCGGATCCGTCCCTTCAGGTGTTCGACGGATCATGCCTGATACAAAAAGACGGATGTGTGAAAGAGGCCTTATTCATTCTCTACAGGACTGCCACAGATAGTGGAGTGCTGTGTTTGGCGGGTCTTTGGCAATCCCATTAAATTCTTGGAATTAGTGCAGGTCTCAGCAGTCAGAGTCCCAACGATCAATAATTTATCCCTAATTCACC
>JARQOD010006919.1:0-40962 GCA_033576555.1 Oophaga sylvatica | reverse complement strand
TGGAGATACAGTTGGAGTCTGCAGTCAGAAAAACCTGATATGGATTTGAAAAGGTGATAGTGACCGTCACCCGAGCCGTCCTCTGAGGTACGCCGTCTGAGAGGTCGTCATTCAGGTTCCCGGACGGAAACTTCCGGTAAGGGTTTCCCGCTGTAGGGGACGGGGAGGGTGATTGTGGTGGACAGTGTTGGAGATGTCTTTTGAAATTGCACCCGGTGTTCATAGAGGGCGACCCTTGTGCCGTTTTTGGGAAGGCCCCTTTCTTCTGCGCAAAACCCTGTGGTGGTCACCTCAGCCGAAGAGACTGGACCACAGGTGTCCCCCAGTGGTTGTAAGTATGCCCAGCACGGCCCTTTTGGGGATCGAGAGTCCAGTGATTCCGTTTTGGGGACAGCCTGTTTGATAGGACTTCTCCCTGAAAAGCACCTGAGTGTGGTTGCATCCAGGAGACACCAAAGTCCCCAGGACCCCGTGGGACTTGGTCCCAAAACTCGGGGGGTTTCATTGAAGTGGGGGTAGTGAAGAGCCTGGTGCACCCCGCTATTGGGTAATGATTTCCCCCGATTGGGGATCTCTGGGGGGAAATTTGTTTCTGATGGCATTTGTGATGAAGCTCCTACTGAGGGTGCGAGCCCGGGGGGCGGAACCAATATGTAGTGGGGGTTAAAATTATGTGATAATGTGATGATAATGATATGGTGTGATGTGTGATGATCTGATAATGATGAGATGTGATAGTGATGAAATTCCCTTTTGGGGGGGTTTTTGGGAGAGAGGGGTGGTTTCGGGAACGAGTGTCCCGAGTGCCGTGTCCGTGACAATTTTTAGAGTGAGCAGTGGCGAGCCCCACTCTTAAAACGGCACAGGAAAATATGATTGTTCTAAATGAAGTTTCCCAGGAGCCTGGTTCTGAGGAGAGGTTTCCTCATGCTGCCATGGACAATAGCCTATTGTATAGGGACACTGAAGTCCAGGGAGAGGTCGTGAGTCAGCTCCTAGTACCTGAACTATATAGAAGTATAGTGCTGGGGTTGTCACATAGTCACATACTTGAGGGACCAGATGGTGCAGTTAATGTTGTGGATGACATGTTAACTAAGGTTCCAGATCAGGATGTGAATGAGAATGAATTGTATACCCCTGAAAGTGAGAATGAGAAAGTAGATGTGCTAAAGAAAGTTCAGGGGGAATTAGAGAAAGGTGAAAAACCCCCTTTACCTCCTGTGATAGTTGGTGACACATGGTCAGTGCACCAGGGACAGGAGGTATGTGAGTTGATGAAGAAGAGTCAGCAGAAGTGTTCTGATGTGCCGGGTCGTACTTCTCTGGCCAGGCACTATATCGAGGATGAGCCCGGCCCTAGGGTCAAGATGAAACCGTGCAGGATGCCCGAGACCCGCAGAGAGCATAGGCCTGGGAGGGTACAGGGTAGTGCGGATGCTTCAGATGAAGAGAAAGTTGATGTTGGCTATGACTCAGGTGACGATACAAATGACAGTGGTGAAGATGAAGCTGATGAGGGCCATGACTGGTCCGGAGTTCACTGTCTCTGTTGGATTGTTGACCAGCCCTCCGGTCTGGATGACCAGCCCTCCGGTCTGGAGAAGAGGGAGGGGATATGTGAGACAGTGAAGGAATATGTGTTGAATGGGGTGTACATTTCACCTAGGTATAAGGGAAATGTGTGGCTTTGTAAACCTAGTGGTAGAGAAAGGTCACTACACCTTACATTCATTACACACTTGCAGCTCAGGCCTGAAACTACTCAGGTCCTAATTAGGAGACCAGAAGTAGGTGTCTGCAAACACAATCTGGGAGCTGTCTTTAGTCTGGACACAGGGAGGTGTCCCGGCACAAGAAGCAGTCTCCAGGATTGGGAGCTGTCCTTAGTCTGGACACAGGGAGGTGTCCCGGCACAAGAAGCAGTCTCCAGGATTGGGAGCACGCTCAGTCTGGACACAGGAAGGTGTCCCGGCACAAGAAGGTGTCTCCAGGAGTTTGAGCTATCTCAGTCTGGGTGCAGGAAGTACCCCGGACACTGGAGTAGTCTCAGTGAGTCTCCGTGCGAATAGCGGCTGAATAGGAGTGGATCTCTCTCTCAAGTCTGGACGCTGAAGGGGCCTTCAGACACAAGGAGGAGTATCTGTGAAGCTCCATACTGGTAACATATATCATGTGTGTTGTTTTGGGCACAGACTGGTAGAGTCTGGACCCGGAGAGACAGGGAAATCGATCTATGTGTAGTTAATGGCTAGACAAGCCTAGGTTTTCTGTTTATGCTTTATTTTTATCTGTTTGCTGGGGACTTTAATAAAGCTGGTTGCGGCCAGTTTTACACCAGAACTGCTGTCTGAATGAACTGTTTTCGTGCCATTCTGTCTACCCAGACAGCGATCCTAGAGCTATATCCCCTGGAAATGTTACACAGTATATAAGTGATCAAATCACCCGCAGGGTCAAGTCCCTTAAGACGACTTACCAATAATGTACAAAAAAAATTTAAAAAAATTAAAAAATACAAAAATTTTAATCACTCAACCCTTTTCTTTGCTAAATATGAACATAAAATACTAAACATATTTGGTATCACAGCTTACGTTAAAGTTTATCTATCAAAATATAGAATTAACACATATGGTACACAACGTAAAGAGAAAAGAAAAAGTCACAACATCAGAATTGCTTTTTTGGGGCACCTTCTCCTCTATGCTATAAAAAGCGAACAAATTGTATGTACTCGAAATTGGTATTGATAAAAACATCAGCTCAAAATGCAAAAACACAAGCCTTCAGTTGACTCTATCAATACTAAAATAACAATGTTACAGGTCTAGGAAAATGGCAGCACAAAGCAAAAACATTTGCAAGTTTGGCATCACAATAATCGTACTGACCTGGACAATCATGTTTCCAGGTTATTTTTTTCTGCACAATGAATGCAGTAAAAACAAAACCACCCAGAAAACAAAGGATGTAATGCATTTTTTTCACATTTCAACCTCACTTGGAATCTTTCTCCCTTTATTCTGTACATTGTATGTAATGTCTGTCAGAGGTTACATGCTCAAAAAGGCTACCTGGGGCAGACTTGGCCGGATGAATGTTAACTTTATTTTTTTCAAACAATATTCTATGCAGTATGTAAAATAGGAGGTAGATCACTTAGTTATCAGTGACCAGTCATAAGCCCATAAGGATGAATAAGTAAGCAGAGCACCACATAAAGACCCCCCCACAGGCTGCCCAGAGCACGAGAATCTCATTAACTGAAAACTGCAAATAAAGATTACACAACAACCACAAGATAGATTTCATCACCTCAAGAATCATTTTAATCAGTATGACAGTGCCGACCTGACACTGTCTGTAGTTTACTGTGCACAATCCTAATGACAGGTTGAACACAGAGCACAAAAACATCAAAATAATCTCCTTTAGTTTCCTCCTTTTCAATGTTCTCATGTAGTCTCATATTACAAATTAGGGCTCATTCAGAAGTCATTGATTTTTCATCAGTGTTTGTATGCCAAAACCAGGAGTGTCTCTGAAACACAGAACAGATGTCAAACTTTACTATATAGCTTTTCTCTGTATTTTCCACTACTAGTTTTGGCATACAAACATTGATGAAAAATCACTGACCTCTAAATGAGCCCTAAATCTGAGAAATAAATAAAGGAATCTGTTTGTCTCAGAAGTTCAGCTTTGCCTTTCCTCCTTTCTGTGCTTTGTGTGGCTACAAAACACCTGCCTGCAGCAGGAGTCTTTCCCCTTTGAACTGTCTGGCAATCAGGACAGACCTGGAGATAGCGTGAAGATGGAACTGATCAGCAGGAAATTAATCCTATTGTTTTCTACAAGCCTGTTTATGGATCATGGGGAAAATGCTGGCGATTACCAAATAATGAAGTTGACTATGTTTTACTAAATGTAAATATTTCTATGTTTAGAAATTATGATTTTAGATTTCTACTAAAACAGAGCACCATGCTGCCTGGTAACCTGATAGAAAGCAGTTGCACTACCTAAAAACTTCTGTAAGTGTGAGGAAACCAACAGACCATGATCAAGATCAGTTCCTATTTGGGACATTTTTTTTCTATCTGTCAGTTTGGTGTTGATTAGATGGTGTTACAGGGACACTATTTAGGGCAGCCTGGCAGGTGCTAATGGGGCTTTCACAGACTGGTTTAGTGCAAGCCACTCCGTCTACGAGATCCCAGGGGTTGCTCTGGCCTTCACACTTTAACCCTGTAGCGATATCTGAACTTACACAGGGCTCCTGGGTTTGGGCATCAGTGTCAGCTGCTGGCAGCAAGAAAGCTTGTCACAAAAGGCTGGTAATAGGAGTTCAAAGTCAGAGGCAGAATCTTAAGGCAAAATATACAGGCAGGCTGAGGTCCGAACAAAGTAAATATAAGAAAACTATGAACAAACTGACAGCAGAACAATACTTATATTCACCATAACTGGCAAACTGACCATCAAGATTTTATAGAGAGAGCAGCCTCACCCAATGCTGACAGCAGGAAGAAACATTAAAAACTTGGAATTAGCACCAGGCTTCTAGGCTGGGAGAAACCACAAATCTCAGGAGCAAAACAGGGTTTCCGTATTTTTGCTCTGTGTCACCCACTAATCAAAGCGGACACAGAGGGAACAGGCACCAAAACGCTCAAAAGCAAGTGTTTGCATGAATTTCATTGAGCATTGTTTCTCCACAGTTTCCATTGACAACTCATTTCCTAAACTCAATTACTCTAAAATGTATTTTTAATTATATACACTACAAAGTTTTCTAATCAAAAGTGTTTTCTTTATTTGAACAGTTTGGCCTTGTTTGTTCAGAAAATTTCTAATGCGAATATACTGTATTTAGATTCACTAGGGCAGATGGAAAAAAGGGAACATTTAACTGAAGTGTCCCTAACAGATTGCAACATTTTGGCAAGCACTACCTGCCTTAATGATAATAAATATGCTAAATCTAAATGAACTAACTCAATTTTGTTGTTTATGACAGACACAATAAAAATAGAGCTGAGGACATGAGGGACTGGAGATTAATGGGAAAAATCTTCCACAGATTATTCTCAGCCAGGAGAATTGTCTGCCAAGATTTGTAATGGGTGGTCTGTTGATTTGTTTTAATGTGTCACGGGATTTGGCATTTTCAGTAAAACTGTAATGTTTCTATATAGGGAAAAATAATTGATTCTTGCTAACACTCAATAATAGTCATTCTTTGTTAATTGTTTATCCAGAATCATTGGGGTGAGGAAACATTTATAATTCTTAGAATCGCTAGTATATTAAAAAAAGGTCATCTACAAAAAATGTCAGTCCATGCAAAGCGTTAAGCTAGAAAAAAAAAAAATAAATAAACAAAATGACCATTTGGTCACACAAAATTTCTCCCCACATTACAATTAAAAATTTTTTTGCAGATATCCTGACTATTCTGCCTCAGCAACTCATGTACCCATTATTATTGTGTGCATAGAAGTACCATGTCAATCGATTTTTATCTGGCTTTTGAGATGAAGCACTGGACAAATACGAGAAGATAACTGTCATGACTCTGTTGTCAGATGTCCCAGGACCAGGGGCTCCTTCCCTGTCCCTAACGCTAATGGTGATGACTCCGATGCTACATACACATATTGCCTTAGCTCCTGAATCCACCCTCATTCTGTACTCTTCCCACACCTATGGAATAACAGAGTAGTAGTGTACCGTAATACACGAACCAAACTTAACAAGGTAATATGAACAGTGACAGGGGTAACGGAAAATACCAAATATACAAATATACTCACACAAGCAACAGAGAGATGTATCTTGGAGTGGAGGATGGGATTAAGCCAAAGTAGGAGAAGAAAGGGAGTTATCACACACCCAAAACCAAGCAACAGTCACAGATGAATCCATCAACCGCCTACTCATAGAACCACCAGCAACAACCTCCAAGCCATGCAGCAAAAGCTAGCTCTGACAATGAGTGCTAGCCAGGACTCAGCTTATATAGGAGATGGGAGTGGCTAACAGTGCAAAGTTGAGTCTTAGCTCCAGAGCTCTCAACAGAGTAGATTAACCGCTTTACTGCCCAAAGAAATTTACACCGTTTAATATACAGTTGAAGTGCTTCCATTCAGCACAGTAGTAGGAGAAATCAGATGCTGCGGTCTTCTGGCTCCTCTAAACCTACATATTACCAAATGGTTCCATCTGTTTGACAAACACCACAATCCACTTCTCTGTTATGAATGTGCTGGAGATGGTTTCTGAGCAGAGGCTCCCTCTGGTGGTTGCAGACATTACTGAACCTTACAGCGAGGAATGGCAATCTGGAATCACGGACTGGACTGATATAAGGGAGGTTCCCTCCCATGATGGTCGCCGGTGATCAATTGTTCTTGTCTCAATTGT
Source organism: Oophaga sylvatica (assembly GCA_033576555.1). Lineage (NCBI taxonomy): Eukaryota > Metazoa > Chordata > Amphibia > Anura > Dendrobatidae > Oophaga > Oophaga sylvatica. The sequence continues at coordinate 34,533 of JARQOD010006919.1, read as the reverse complement.
GGTTCCTGGTTCATTTGGAAGTTTGCTTGAGTCTTGCATGCATCTGCTGCTTTCAGATAATATATTTTCTGCTTTTATTTTTGTGCTTGCTTTTTGCATAATTTTCTGCACTTTGGTGGTCAGCCAGGTCCCTTCCTGGGGCCTGTGCTCTTCTCAGTTTATCTGTAGCCACTGTTATTTGTTCATTTGCTTTTTCCTGTTTTTTCAGAGGCTGCGGCATAGTTTTGTTACACCAGAGATCTGATTTAGGTGGTGGAGATCGTGTGATCTCAGGTGTTTTTGCAATCAGAAGAGTTGGTATTTTTTAGGGTTTTTTGTTGGATTGCAGTCAGAAGTCTTTTCTGTACTTTTCTGTCTAGACAGATTGGGCCCCAGCGTTTGCTCATTCTATTTTCCGTCTGTGTCCGTGCTTCTTCTTGTCTAACCGCCATTACATGTTTGGGGGCTTCCTATTTTCTTTGGGGATCTGCTCCGGGGTAGATAGTTTTCATCTTTCTGGCTTTAGGTGTAGTTATCTCTCAGGCTGTGACTAGGCGTCTAGGATCAACGTAGGAACGCTCCACTGCTACCTCTAGTTGTGTGGTTAGTTCAGGTTACTGCAATCCAATAGGTTCCAGCCTCTCTGGTGTATTGCCATTTTTGCTTTCTCTCCTCAGCTACCTAAACATAACAGTATCACCGGCCCAAACTGAAAATTATATGGTACTCACAGAAGGGAAAAATAGTGTGGAAAGAAAAAAGTTGTCAGAGATTTTTTTTTTCTGTTTGTTGCATTTTTTCCCTCTTTTTCTCTGGGTGCTTAGGAGGATTTTTTTTTCTCTCAATGGAGTTTGCACAGTTGTCTGGCCGTGTGGATCAGCTTGCCACTGAGGTTCGGAGTATTGCTACCTATCTTGCTGGATAGCCGGTTGTGGAACCTAGGATTCCCATGCCAGATTTGTTTTTGGGGGATCTGGCTAAATTTCTGAATTTCAAAAATAACTGTAAGTTGTTTTTTGCCTTAAAACCTAAGTCCTCAGAGAGCGCAGCAGAGCAGGTTCAAATTGTCATCTCTCTCCTGCATGGCGACCCTCAGGATTGGGCTTTTTCCATGACACCTGGGGATCCTGTTTTGAATGATATTGATGTATTTTTTCTGCCTCTGGGGTTATTGTACGATGAACCTAATGTCACTGATCAAGCTGAAAAAAACCTTGTTGGCATTAAATCAGGGTCTTGAAGACGCTGAGTTGTACTGTCAGAAATTCAGAAAGTGGGCAGTCCTGACCAAATGGAATGATGATGCTTTGGCAGCCCTTTTTCGGAAGGGGCTGTCAGAGAATGTAAAGGATGTTATGGTGGGATTCCCTGTCCCCTCTTGTCAGGATTCCGTCTGGGTTGGAGCCGATGTTACTGCAAACACTAGGGGAAGCAGAGGCAGGTAGCGTAGTCAGGTGGCAGCCGGAGGTCGGTACACAGGAGAGCAGTGTTTGTAGCAGAGGAGCAGGCAGATAACGTAGTCAGGTGGCAGCCGGAGGTTGGTACACAGGAAAGGCAGTTCGGTAGCAGAGGAGCAGGCAGATAACGTAGTCAGGTGGCAGGCCGAGGTCAGTTCACAGGAGAGCAGTGTTTGTAGCAGAGGAGCAGGCAGATAACGTAGTCAGGTGGCAGCCGGAGGTCGGTACACAGGAAAGGCAGTTCGGTAGCAGAGGAGCAGGCAGATAACGTAGTCAGGTGGCAGGCCGAGGTCAGTTCACAGGAGAGCAGTGTTTGTAGCAGCAGGAACAGCAGGAGAAAGAGCTTGACTAAAGGCTGGAAGCACAATAATCTCGCAATGACACACCCACAGGGCCAGGTTTATATAGGGCGTGTAATTGGCAATCAGAGGCCAAACGAGAGAGCACTGGGTGAAGCCGATCAGGAAGAACAGTCAATGGTATCCGGGTTCAGCAAGGAACTTTGTAGCCAGCAGAATAGCTCAGATGGTAGAGCTGCTGGCCGGTGGACAAGAGACGCTGGGTTCGATTCCTGACAGTACTCCCCTCCTTCCAGGATGGCCTCTGGACATCTCAGGAGCTGGCCTATCTGGGTACCTCTGATGGAAGGCTCTTGTAAGTCCAGGAGCATGGATGTTGTCCTTTGGTTCCCATGAATTTTCCTCTGGTCCGTAACCTTCCCACTGCACCAGATACTGCAGTTTACCTCTGAATTTTCGGGAGTCCAGAATCTTATTCACAATGTATTCTTCTTCACCACGGATCCTTTCTGGTGGAGGAGGTGGCTGAATTCTTCCTGGAAACGGGTTTTCACAGAAGGGTTTGAGCAAGGATATGTGAAATACTGGATGAATCTTTAGATTGTTGGGAAGTTTTAAACGAAAAGCAACCTGGTTAATTTTTGCAGAAATTTGAAAAGGTCCAATGAATTTCTGACCCAATTTGGAGGATGGCACATGTGTCTTAAGGTTTTTAGTGGACAGCCAAACTTTGTCTCCAACCTGAAGAGCAGGGGGCACTCTCCAATGTTTATCTGCTGCTTCCTTATATACTTCCTGGGTCTTGAGTAATATCTCTGATAATTCCTTCTGGGATTCCTGTAATTTTGCAAGCCTGTCATTAACAGCAGGAATGGGAGTGTTCACTGGCAGATTAGGGATAAATACTGGATGTACTCCATAATTAGCAAAAAATGGGGTTTGAGATGTAGTTCTATGTATGGAGTTGTTGTAGGCAAACTCTGCTGTTAGTAAATAGTCCACCCAGTCATCCTGAAGATAGGAAATGAAGCAACGGAGGTATTGCTCCAAAGTCTGGTTCGTTCTCTCCGTCTGGCCATTGGACTGAGGGTGGAAAGCAGTAGAAAGATTCACCGTGACTCCCAAGGCTGTACAGAAACTCTTCCAAAATTTTGACGTAAACTGAACGCCTCTGTCAGACACCACGTTGTCAGGAATTCCATGTAACCTGAATACCTCTTTGATCATCAGTTCTGCAGTTTTTTCAGCAGTAGGAATTCCTTCAGTTGGAATAAAGTGGGCCATTTTTGTGAGTCGGTCCACTATGACAAGGATGACGGTCATCTGTTTGGAAGGGGGTAGTTCCACAATAAAATCCATGGAAATAGATCCCCAAGGCCTGGATGGAACTGGCAGTGGTTGCAAGAGTCCTAGAGGAGACGATCGTGGGGTCTTGTTTCGTGCGCATGTTAAACAGGTTGAAACATATTTCCTCACATCCTTCCTACAATTAGGCCACCAAAAGAAACAAAGTAGTAAGTCTTGTGTTTTTGCAACTCCAGGATGTCCTGCCAGTTTAGAATCATGGACACTTTTGAGGACTTCAAGGCGAGAAGATTCAGGTACATATATTTTGTGTTTCTGCATCCAAAACCCCTCTTTGAATGAAAGATCGACATCTTCCGAAGGATGGTTAAGGAAAGAGTCCTCTTGATATCCATCTTTAATTCTATTACATAGTCCTCTAGAGTGCAAAATTCCCAAAAAAATTTTAGGGCCTAGAATTGTATCGTCATTACTAGACCTCTCCTGAGGTTCCGAACACATCCTGGACAGAGCGTCAGCCTTGCCATTTCTTGAACCAGGCCGGTAAGAAATTATAAAATTGAATCTTGAGAAAAATCAGGCCCATCGTGCTTGTCTTGCAGACAATCTTTTTGCTGTACAGAGGAATTCAAGATTCTTGTGGTCCGTGAGGACAGTCACAGGGTGATTGGCACCTTCCAGAAGATGTCTCCACTCGGAGAAGGCAACTTTAATGGCTAACAGTTCTTTATTACCGATGTCGTAGTTCTTTTCTGCAGATGACATGGTGTGGGAAAGAAACGCACATGGGTGAAGTTGCATCTTGTCCCCCAACTCGCTGAGACAGAATGGCTCCCACTGCAGAGTCCGAGGCGTCCACTTAGACAGTAAATGGCAATTCAGGATTTGGGTGTACTAACAATGGAGCAGACGTAAAAAGAGTTTTCAACTTGTCAAAAGCCTCCTGTGTCTCCGGAGACCAGAAAAATGCTTTGGTCTTTTTTGTTAGTGTAGTAATTGGTAGTATGATCCGTGAAAAGTTCTTTATAAATTTTCGGTAAAAATTTGCAAATCCTATGAAACGCTGGACGTCTTTTAAATTTCTTGGAACAGGCCAGTCCACTACAGCATTGATTTTGCCGGGATCCATGCTCAGACCTTCTGGGGAGATGATATATCCCAGAAATTGGATACTGGTTTGTTCAAACTCACATTTTTCAAGCTTAATGTAAAGATGGTTCTCCTGTAGTCGTTCCAGGACTAACTGGACGTGCCTGCGATGCTCTTCCAAGGTGTCTGAAAATATAAGAATGTCATCGAGATAAGCCACAATGAATTGGTCCAAGAAATCTCGAAATACATCATTAATAAAATGTTGAAAGGTGGCTGGGGCATTGCTAAGGCCAAAGGTCATAACAAGAGATTCAAAATGTCCATATCTCATTCTGAAGGCGGTCTTCCACTCATCTCCTGGGCGAATCCGTATGAGGTTGTAAGCCCCTCTAAGATCCAGCTTCGTAAAGATTTTCGCAGAACGGAGTCTCTCAAATAGTTCAGGAATCAAGGGTAGCGGGTAGCGATTCTTGACAGTGATATTATTCATCTCTCTGTAGTCAATACATGACCGCAGAGTGGAGTCTTTCTTTTCAACAAAGAACAGGGGTGCCCCAGCTGGAGATGTGGAAGGTCAAATAAAGCCTTTCTCTAAATTTTCATCCAGGAACTTTCTTAATACCTTCAATTCAGGTTCGGAAAGATTGTAAATACGTCCAAATGGAATGGTTGCTCCTGGCAGCAATTCAATGCGACAGTCGTAAGGACAGTGAGGAGGTAATTGATCTGCTTTCTTCTTACTGCAGACATCAGAGAACTGCTGATATTGAGGTGGTAGTTTCTCTTCCTTCTCATGCGAAATCTCAGAGATTTGGACTTGTTGGAGAACAGGGGGTTCCTTATGACAATTATTCTTACAGTAGTCAGATGGAAAGGTGATGGTCCTTGATGCCCAGTTGATAGAAGGGTTATGGACTGAAAACCAGGGGATCCCTAGAATAACCGGAAATTTCGGAGATGAAATAAGGTGGAAACTGACAGCTTCATGATGATCCGGTTCGATACAAATCTCCAGTTCGATTGTCTCATGCGTGACAGGTCCAGAAGACAAAGGTGATCCATCCACAGTTTCCATTTCAATTGGTGTGGATTTGGTCCTACTGGAAATATTATTATCACGTGTAAATTTTAAGTCCATAAAATTTCCTCCTGCTCCCGAATCCAACAGGGTAGAGCATTGTATTTTTTGGGTGCCCATTACAACCTGAATGGGGATTAAAAAATGAGATGATGTAGTATGTATTTTGTCTATTTCTGGCGTTACTGATGAGATAGTCTGCAAGATGGAATCCGACTGCTGAGAAAGGTCCATATTGCTGGCAGACCTGTTGTTGGTAAAGGCTATAGTCCTTTTGTTAGGACAGTTGATGGCATAGTGTCCAGGGTCCCCACAATAGAGGCAGAGATGTTCTGCACGTCGCCTCTCCTTCTCCTGTGCAGAGAGTGGTCTTCGGATGACGTCGATCTGCATCGGTTCAGACACGCCTTGCGTCTTTTCTTGGTGGTCTGATGCTGAAAATGAGAAGCCAGGGCTATTCCCAAGTGCTCGCAGTCTCTCCTTTCTCCTTTCAGTAAGTCTTTGGTCAATCCAGATACATAGTTGAATAAAGTCCTCCAACTGATCAGGGGTCTCAACCCTGGCAAGCTCGTCTTTCACTGGTTCTGATAACCCTCGTCGAAATTGACGTCTCTGGGCCGCTGGATTCCAGGTGGTGTCGGCCACCCAGCGACGGAACTCCGATGTATATTCCGCAACAGAGAGACGTCCTTGGCGCAAATTATGTAATTTGGTTTCTGCTGTGGCACAGCGGTTTGGGTCATCAAAAACTTGATTCATAGCTGCAGTGAAGGCTTCCAGGTCATTAAGGAGGTCATAGTCCTTTTCTACATAAGGTGAAGCCCAAGCAAGAGCTTCATCCGTCAGGAGATTTATCATGAAAAAAACTTTCTTCCTCTCACTGGTAAAGGGAGCAGGTTGCATCTGGAAGTATATGCGGCATTGATTGAGGAATCCTCGGTACTGCTGGCGATCCCCACTGAACTTTGCAGGCAGCGGCAGCCGCGCGTTTGATTCGGACCCTGAATTGCGCACGTCCAGAAGTTGTTTTTGTAACTCAATTACTTCCTGTTGTATCACCGTGAAATCAGTTTGTAACTTGGAATATTTTCCTTGAGAATCAGTACAGAAACTTTGAAGCTCCGTAACTTGCCGCCTCAGGGTGTTCACAGCGGACTCCATTTTGGCGCGAGATTATTCTGTCAGGATTCCGTCTGGGTTGGAGCCGATGTTACTGCAAACACTAGGGGAACCAGAGGCAGGTAGCGTAGTCAGGTGGCAGCCGGAGGTCGGTACACAGGAGAGCAGTGTTTGTAGCAGAGGAGCAGGCAGATAACGTAGTCAGGTGGCAGCTAGAGGTCGGTACACAGGAAAGGCAGTTCGGTAGCAGAGGAGCAGGCAGATAACGTAGTCAGGTGGCAGGCCGAGGTCAGTTCACAGGAGAGCAGTGTTTGTAGCAGAGGAGCAGGCAGATAACGTAGTCAGGTGGCAGCCGGAGGTCGGTACACAGGAAAGGCAGTTCGGTAGCAGAGGAGCAGGCAGATAACGTAGTCAGGTGGCAGGCCGAGGTCAGTTCACAGGAGAGCAGTGTTTGTAGCAGCAGGAACAGCAGGAGAAAGAGCTTGACTAAAGGCTGGAAGCACAATAATCTCGCAATGACACACCCACAGGGCCAGGTTTATATAGGGCGTGTAATTGGCAATCAGAGGCCAAACGAGAGAGCACTGGGTGAAGCCGATCAGGAAGAACAGTCAATGGTATCTGGGTTCAGCAAGGAACTTTGTAGCCAGCAGAATAGCTCAGATGGTAGAGCTGCTGGCCGGTGGACAAGAGACGCTGGGTTCGATTCCTGACACCTCTGGTCTCAATGATTCTATGTCATTGGCTATTCAAATTGACAGACGTTTGCGTGAGCTCAAAGGTATGCATGAGATGGTGTTGCCTTGTGAGCCAGCTCCTGGGCCCATGCAGTGTGATGGAGTGACTTCTGGGGCTCAGCGTCATGAGTTTCGAAGCAATGGGTTATGTTTCTACTGTGGTGACGCCTCTCATGCTCTTTCCGTCTGCCCTAAGCGGGGAAGACGTTTTGCACGCTCACTAGTCTTGCGTAGTGTTCAGACTAAATTTCTGATAACTGTTACCCTGATTTGCTCCCTGTCCACATTTTCTGCTCAGGCTTTTGTTGATTCAGGAGCAGCTATTAACCTGATGGATTTTGACTTTGCCAAACGTTGTGGGTTTCCCATGATACCCCTGCGGAAGTCTATTCCCCTACTGGGCATTGATTCTACCCCTTTGGAGGAGAATAAACCCCAGTTTTCTACTCAGGTGATAATGAGGGTTGAACCAGATCATCAGGAGAGTTGCAAATTTCTGGTGCTGCATAATCTGCATGACATTATTGTAGTAGGTTTCCCTTGGTTACAGTCTCATAATCCTGTTTTGGATTGGAAATCTGTGTCTGTGACCAGTTGGGGCTGCCAATGTGTTAATACTGACACTCATGTTTTTTCTGCCTCTCCCCAGTCTCAGGATGTTCCTGACTTTCTGACTGATTTTTCGGATGTATTTAGTGAAAGTAAATCTGCATCCTTGCCCCCTCACAGGAGCTATGATTGCGCTATTGAATTAGTGCCTGGTGGTAAATTTCCTAAAGGTCGCCTTTTTAACTTGTCTGTACCTGAACACGATGCTATGCGATCTTATATCAAGGAGTCATTGGAGAAGGGTCATATCAGACCATCCTCTTCATCCTTGGGCCCTGTTTTTTTCTTTGTGGCCAAAAAGGATGGTTCATTGAGGCCATGTATTGATTATCGTCTCTTGAATAAGATCACTGTGAAGTATCAATATCCGTTACCCTTGATTTCTGACCTGTTTTCCAGAGCGAAAAGTGCTAGTTGGTTTACCAAGCTTGACCTCAGGGGGCGTATAACCTTATTCGCATTAAGCACGGGGATGAATGGAAGATGGCGTTTAATACCCCAGAGAGGCATTTTGAGTACCTAGTGATGCCCTTTGGGATCACTAATGCTCCTTACATCTTCCAATCCTTCATGAATGATATTTTCAGGGATTTTGTGGATAAATTTCTGATTGTTTATTTGGATGATATCTTGATTTTTTCCAATGACTGGGACTCTCATGTGAAACATGTTCGGACTGTGTTCCAGATTTTGAGAGAGAATGCACTGTATGTGAAGGGATCAAAGTGTCTTTTTGGCGTACAGAAGGTCTCATTTCTGGGATTTATTTTGTCTCCATCTGTTATTGAAATGGACCCGGTGAAGGTTCAGGCCATCTGTGATTGGGTGCAACCTACTTCATTAAAGGCTCTTCAGAGATTTTTGGGTTTTGCCAATTTTTATCGTAAATTTATTGGTAATTTCTCCGATATTGTTAAACCATTGACTATCTGACCAAAAAGGGTTCTGATGTGGTGAATTGGCCTCCTGAGGCAGTTTCTGCGTTTCAGGAACTTAAGCAGAGATTCACTTCTACTCCTGTTCTACGGCAGCCTGATGTTTCTCTACCATTTCAGGTGGAGGTTGATGCCTCTGAAATTGGGGCAGGTGCCGTTTTGTCCCAAAGAGATCCAGAGACCTCTAAGAGTAACCCTTGTGCCTTTTTCTCTCGAAAATTTTCTCCAACTGAACGTAATTATGACGTGGGTAATCGGGAGTTATTGGCCATGAAGTGGGCCTTTGAAGAGTGGAGACATTGGCTTGAAGGAGCCAAACGTCAGGTGGTGGTCCTCATGGACCATAAGAACTTGGTTTATCTCGAATCAGCCAAGCGGCTTAATCCTAGACAGGCAAGGTGGGCCTTGTTTTTCACATGTTTTAATTTTGTGGTTTCTTTTCTTCCTGGCACTAAGAATGTTAAGGCGGATGCCCTCTCGAAGAGTTTCTTTGCGGACTCTCCTGAGTTATCTGATCCTGCTGTTATTTTGATAGAGGGTGTAGTACTTTCCGCCATCTCGCCCAATTTGAGACTGGCTCTGGAAGGGTGTCAGGAGGATAAACCTTAGCGCTACCCTATTGGGAAATGGTTTGTCCCAGACCAGTGGAAGAAGAGTGTGATGTCTGAGATTTATTGTTCCGCGTTGGCTGGTCATCCCGGGATATTTGGTACCTGAGACTTGGTGAGTCGGTCCTTTTGGTTGTCTACTTTGTCTCGTGACGTCAGGGAATTTGTCCAGTCCTGTGGGACTTGCTCTCGTTCCAAGCCTTGCTCTCGCTCTAGTGGTTTGTTAAAGCCATTACCTGTGCCCAAGAGGCCATGGACCCATATCTCTATGGATTTTATTTCCGACCTCCCTGTTTATAAGAAAATGACCGTTTTCTGGGTAATCTGTGATAGGTTTTCCAAGATGATACATGTTGTGCCATTACCTAAGTTACCTTCCTCCTCCGAATTGGTGCCTTTGTTCCTTCAGCACGTGGTTCGGTTACATGGCATTCCAGAGAACATTGTGTCTGACAGAGGAGTCCAGTTTGTTTCCAGATTTTGGAGGACATTTTGTTCTAAATTTGGTGTTCAATTATCTTTCTCCTCTGCATTTCATCCTCACACCAAAGGATAAACCGAGAGAACAAACCAGACCTTGGAGACTTATTTGAGATGTTTTGTGTCTGCTGATCAAGATGACTGGGTCTCTTTTTCCCCTTTGGCTGAGTTTGCTCTTAATAATAGGGCTAGCTCTGCCACCTGGATGTCTCCATTTTTCTGCAATTTTGGGTTTCACCGTCGATTTTCTTCGGGACAGGCGGAGGCTTCTGTCTGTCCGTGTGTTGACTCTGTTGTGGAGCGTATGCAGCAGATTTGGGACCAGGTAGTGGAGAGGTTGTCTCTCTCTCAGGAGAAGGCCCAGCGGTTTGCCAACCGGCATAGGACTGATGGTCCTTGGTTTAAAGTGGGGGACTGTTGTGAATAGACTGGAAATGAGTTCTGAGCAGAAGCTCCCTCTGGTGGTTACAAACGGTACTGGACTGTCCAGTGAAGATTGTGAGGATTGGGAATCAGGTGTTACTGACTGGTCTTAAATAAGGGAGTCACCTTCCCATCAGGGTTGCCGGTGATCAATTGTTCTGGTCTCAATCCTTGATTCCTGTTTCCTTGGTAGCCTGCTGTGTCGTGTCTGGATCTCCTGCTTACAGATAAGACATTTTCTTCTTTTTGTTTTTGTGCTTGATTTTTGCATTTTGTCCTGCACTTCTGTGGGGGCCTTCAGGGTCCCCTCTGGGGCTTTTGCCTCTCAGTTCAGTTCAGCCACTGATGTTTGTACATTTGCCTTTTCCAGTTTTTTCAGTGGCTGCTGTTTTGTTTTTGGTTACACCAGAGAACTAATTTAGGTGGTAGAAGTCGTGTGATCTCAGGTGTTTTTGAAATTAGTAGAGTTGGTGCTTTTCAGGGTTTTTTGGGATTGCAGTAAGTGCCCTTCCTATCCTTTTCTATTTAGTAAGTTTGGGCCCCAACGTTTGCTCATACTATTTTCTGTCTGTGTCAGTATTTCTTCTTGTCTAACCGCCATTACATGTTTGGGGGCTTTCTATGTTCTTTGGGGATCTGCTCCAGGGCAGATAGCTTTCCTCTTTCTACCTTCAGGTGTAGTTAGTTTCTCAGGCTGTGACGAGGCGTCTAGGACCAACGTAGGAACGCTCCACGGCTGCCTCTAGTTGTGGTGGTTAGTCAGGGTACTGCAATCTCATAGTTTCCAACTGCTCTGGTGTATTTCCTTTTTTGCCTGCTCTCCTCAGCTACCAAATCATAACAGGGGACTTGGTTTGGTTGTCCTCAAGAAATATCCCTATGAGGGTTGCATCTCCAAAGTTTAAGCCTAGGTTCATTGGACCTGATAAGATCATGGAGATTCTTAATCCTGTTTCCTTCCGTTTGCTTCTTCCAGGGACATTTAAGATCCATAACGTGTTCCACAAGTCTTTATTGAAGAGGTTTGTCGAGCCAGCGGTTCCTATGGCTGCGCCTCCTGACCCTAATCTGTGCCTATCACCGAGCTTATCCTGATCGGCCTGGTTGCATAAGTGAGGGTTCGGTGACCCCTCCTCAAGGGGAGGGTACTGTTATGAATGTGCTAGAGATGGTTTCTGAGCAGAGGCTCCCTCTGGTGGTTACAGACAGTACTGAACCTTTCAGCGAGGAATGACAATCTGGGTTCACTGACTGGTCTGATATAAGGGAGGTTCCCTCCCATGATGGTTGCCGGTGATCAATTGTTCTTGTCTCAATTGTTGTTCCTGGTTCATTTGCAAGTTTGCTGAGTCTTGCCTGCATCGTCTGCTATCAGATAAGATATTTTCTGCTTTTATTTTTGTGCTTGCTTTTTGCATAGTTCCCTGCACTTCTGTGGAGGTCAGCCAGGTCCCCTCCGGGGGCTTGTGCTCCTCTCAGTTTATCTGAAGCCACTGTTTTTTTTCCTTTTGCTTTTTACTGTTTGTTCAGTGGCTGTGTGTTATGATTTGGTAGCCGAGGAGAGCAGGCAAAAAAAAGAAATACACCAGAGCAGTTGGAAACTATGAGATTGCAGTACCCTGACTAACCACCACAACTAGAGGCAGCCGTGGAGCGTTCCTACGTTGGTCCTAGACGCCTCGTCACAGCCTGAGAAACTAACTACATCTAAAGATAGAAAGAGGAAAGCTATCTGCCCCGGAGCAGATCCCCAAAGAACATAGAAAGCCCCCAAACATGTAATGGCGGTTAGACAAGAAGAAATACTGACACAGACAGAAAATAGTATGAGCAAACGTTGGGGCTCAAACTTACTAAATAGAAAAGGATAGGAAGGGCACTTACTGCAATCTCAAAAAAACCCTGAAAAGCACCAACTCTACTAATTTCAAAAACACCTGAGATCACACGACCTCTATCACCTAAATTAGTTCTCTGGTGTAACCAAAAACAAAACAGCAGCCACTGAAAAAACTGGAAAAAGCAAATGTACAAACATTAGTGGCTGAACTGAACTGAGAGGGCAAAAGCCCCCCGAGGGGACCCTAAAGGCCCCCACAGAAGTGCAGGACAAAATGCAAAAATCAAACACAAAAACAAAAAGAAGAAAATGTCTTATCTGTTAGCAGGAGATTCAGACACGACACAGCAGGCTACCAAGGAAACAGGAATCAAGGATTGAGACCAGAACAATTGATCACCGGCAACCCTGATGGGAAGGCGACTCCCTTATATAAGACCAGTCAGTAACACCTGATTCCCAATCCTCCCAATCTTCACTGGACAGTCCAGTACCGTTTGTAACCACCAGAGGGAGCTTCTGCTCAGAACTCATTTCCAGCCTATTCACAACAGTACCCCCCCCTTGAGGAGGGGTCACCGAACCCTCATTTGAGCAACCAGGTCGGTCAGGATGAGTTCTATGATACGCACGGATGAGTCTCCTAGCATGGATGTCCGAAGCAAGCACCCAAGAATTGTCTTCCTGACCATAACCTCTCCATTTAACCAAATACTGGAGTTTCCGTCTAGAAAAACGAGAATTCAATATTTTCTCAACCACATACTCCAGATTGCCCTCAACCAAAACAGGGTCAGGGGGCACAGTAGTAGGAACCACTGGCTCAACAAACCTCTTCAACAAGGACTTGTGGAACACGTTATGGATCTTAAATGTCCCTGGAAGAAGCAAACGAAAAGAAACAGGATTAAGAATCTCCATGATCTTATAAGGTTCAATGAACCTAGGTTTAAATTTAGGAGATGCCACTCTCATAGGAATATTTCTTGAGGACAACCAGACCAAGTCCCCCACTTTAAACCGAGGACCATCAGTCCTATGCCGGTTAGTAAACCGCTGGGCCCTCTCCTGAGAGAGGGACAACCTCTCCACTACCTGGTCCCAAATCTGTTGCATACGCTCCACAACAGAGTCAACACCTGGACAGACAGAAGCCTCCGTCTGTCCTGAAGAAAATCGAGGGTGAAACCCAGAATTACAGAAAAATGGAGACATCAAAGTGGCAGAGCTAGCCCTATTATTAAGAGCAAACTCAGTCAAAGGCAAAAAAGAGACCCAGTCATCCTGATCAACAGACACAAAGCATCTTAGATAAGTCTCCAATGTCTGGTTTGTTCTCTCAGTTTGACCATTGGTCTGAGGATGAAACGCCGAGGAGAAAGACAATTGAACACCAATTTTAGAACAAAAGGTCCTCCAAAATCTGGAAACAAACTGGACTCCTCTGTCAGACACAATGTTCTCAGAAATGCCGTGTAAACGAACCACGTGCTGAAGGAACAAAGGCACCAATTCAGAGGAGGAAGGCAACTTAGGTAATGGCACAAGATGTATCATCTTGGAAAACCTATCGCAAATCACCCAGATGACGGTCATTCTCTGAGAAACAGGGAGGTCGGAAATGAAATCCATAGAGATATGGGTCCATGGTCTCTTGGGCACAGGTAATGGCATCAACAAACCACTAGAACGAGAGCAAGGCTTGGAGCGAGAGCAAGTCCCGCAGGACTGCACAAACTCCCTGACATCACGAGACAAGGTAGACCACCAAAAGGACCGACTAACCAAGTCTCTGGTACCAAAAATTCCGGGATGACCGGCCAACGCGGAACAATGAATCTCAGACATTACACTCTTTTTCCACTGGTCCGGGACAAACAATTTCCCTACAGGGCAGCGCTCGGGCTTATCCTCCTGACACCCCTCCAGAGCCAGTCTCAAATTGGGCGAGATGGCGGAAAGAACTACACCCTCTTTCAAAATAACAGAAGGATCAGTTAACTCAGGAGAGTCCGCCAGGAAACTCCTCGAGAGGGCATCCGCCTTAACATTTTTAGTGCCAGGAAGAAATGAAACCACAAAATTAAAACGTGTGAAAAACAAGGCCCACCTGGCCTGTCTAGGATTAAGTCGCTTGGCAGATTCCAGATAAACTAGATTCTTATGGTCCGTAAGGACCACCACCTGATGTTTGGCTCCCTCCAGCCAATGTCTCCACTCTTCAAAAGCCCACTTCATGGCTAATAACTCCCGATTACCCACGTCATAATTACGTTCAGTGGGAGAAAATTTTCGAGAGAAAAAGGCACAAGGGTTACTTTTAGAGGTCTCTGGATCTCTTTGGGACAAAACGGCACCTGCCCCAATTTCAGAGGCATCAACCTCCACCTGAAATGGTAGAGAAACATCAGGCTGCTGTAGAACAGGAGCAGAAGTGAATCTCTGCTTAAGTTCCTGAAATGCAGAGATTGCCTCAGGAGGCCAATTCACCACATCAGAACCCTTCTTGGTCAAATCAGTTAATGGTTTAACAATAACAGAGAAATTACCAATAAATTTACGATAAAAAATTGGCAAAACCCAAGAATCTTTGAAGAGCCTTTAATGAAGTAGATTGGACCCAATCACAGATGGCCTGAACTTTGACCGGGTCCATTTCAATAACAGATGGGGACAAAATGAATCCCAGAAATGAGATCCTCTGAACGCCAAAAAGACACTTTGATCCCTTCACATACAGAGCATTCTATCTCAAAATCTGGAACACAGTCCGAACATGTTTTACATGAGAGTCCCAGTCATTGGAAAAAATCAAGATATCATCCAAATAAACAATCAGAAATTTATCCACAAAATCCCTGAAAATGTCATTCATGAAGGACTGGAAGACAGAAGGAGCATTAGTGAGCCCAAAGGGCATCACAAGGTACTCAAAATGCCCTTCAGGGGTATTAAATGCCGTCTTCCATTCATCCCCGTGCTTAATGCGAATAAGGTTATATGCCCCCCTGAGGTCAAGCTTGGTAAACCAAGTAGCGTTTTTCACCCTGGAAAACAGATCAGAGATCAAGGGTAAAGGATATTGATATTTCACAGTAATATTGTTCAAGAGACGATAATCAATACACGGCCTTAATGAACCATCCTTTTTGGCCACAAAGAAAAAACCGGCACCTAAGGGTGAAGAGGATGGTCTGATATGACCCTTCTCCAATGACTCCTTGATATAAGACCGCATAGCGTCATGTTCAGGTACAGACAAGTTAAAAAGGCGACCTTTAGGGAATTTACTACCAGGCACTAATTCAATAGCGCAGTCATAGCTCCTATGGGGAGGTAAGGATGCAGATTTACTTTCGTTAAACACATCAGAAAAATCAATCAAAAAGTCAGGAACATCCTGAGCCTGGGGGAGGCAGAAAAAACAGGAGTGTTGGTATTAACACATTGGCAGCCCCAACTGGTAACAGACACAGATTTCCAATCCAAAACAGGATTATGAGACTGTAACCAAGGGAAACCCAGTACGATAATGTCATGCAGATTATACAGAACCAAAAATTTGCAACTCTCCTGATGATCAGGTTCTACCCTCATTATCACCTGAGTAGAGAACTGAGGTTTATTCTCAGCCAAAGGGGTAGAATCGATCCCCAGTAGGGGAATAGACTTCCGTAGGGGTATCAAGGGAAACCCACAACGTTTAGCAAAATCAAAATCCATCAGGTTAATAGCTGCTCCAGAATCAACAAAAGCCTGAGCAGAAAATGAGGACAGAGAGCATATCAGGGTAACAGTTAATAAAAACTTAGTCTGAACACTACCCAAGACAACTGAGTGTGCAAGACGTCTTCCCTGCTTAGGGCAGACTGAAATAGCATGAGAGGCATCACCACAGTAGAAACCTAACCCATTGCGCTTTCGAAATTCATGACGCTGTGCCCCAGAAACCACTCTATCACACTGCATGGATTCAGAAGCAGGCTCACAAGGCAACACCATTCTACGCATACTTCTCCGCTCACGCAAACGTCTGTCAATTTGAATTGCTAATGACATAGAATCATTGAGACCAGAGGGAACAGGGAATCCCACCATAACATCCTTTACATTATCTGACAGTCCCTTCCGAAAAAGAGCTGCCAAAGCGTCGTCATTCCATTTGGTCAGGACTGCCCACCTACGGAATCTCTGACAGTATAACTCAGCGTCCTCAAGCCCCTGACTTAATGCCAACAAAGTTTTTTCAGCTTGATCAGTGACATTAGGCTCATCGTACAATAACCCCAAAGCCTGAAAAAACGCATCAACATCACTCAAAACAGGATCCCCAGGTGTCAGGGAAAAAGCCCAATCCTGAGGGTCGCCGCACAGGAGAGAGATGACAATTTGAACCTGCTGCGCTGCGTTCCCTGAGGACTTAGATTTTAAGGCAAAAAACAATTTACAGTTATTTTTGAAATTCAGAAACTTAGCTCGATCCCCTAAAAACAAATCTGGCATGGGAATCCTAGGTTCCACAACAGGCAACCTAGCAAGATAGGTAGCAATACTCCGAACCTCAGTGGCAAGCTGATCCACACGGCCAGACAACTGTGCAAACTCCATTGAGAGAGAAAAAAAAATCCTCCTCAGCACCCAGAGATACAGAGGGAAAAAAAAATGCAACAAACAGAAAAAAAAAAAAAAATCTCTGACAAATCTGACTTTTTTCTTTCCACAATATTTTTCCCTTCTGTGAGTACCATATAATTTTTAGTTTAGGCCGGTGATACTGTTTTGATTTGGTAGCTGAGGAGAGCAGGCAAAAAAGGAAATACACCAGAGCAGTTGGAAACTATGAGATTGCAGTACCCTGACTAACCACCACAACTAGAGGCAGCCGTGGAGCGTTCCTACGTTGGTCCTAGACGCCTCGTCACAGCCTGAGAAACTAACTACACCTAAAGATAGAAAGAGGAAAGCTATCTGCCCCGGAGCAGATCCCCAAAGAACATAGAAAGCCCCCAAACATGTAATGGCGGTTAGACAAGAAGAAATACTGACACAGACAGAAAATAGTATGAGCAAACGTTGGGGCCCAAACTTACTAAATAGAAAAGGATAGGAAGGGCACTTACTGCAATCTCAAAAAAACCCTGAAAAGCACCAACTCTACTAATTTCAAAAACACCTGAGATCACACGACCTCTACCACCTAAATTAGTTCTCTGGTGTAACCAAAAACAGCAGCCACTGAAAAAACTGGAAAAAGCAAATGTACAAACATTAGTGGCTGAACTGAACTGAGAGGGCAAAATCCCCCCGAGGGGACCCCGAAGGCCCCCACAGAAGTGCAGGACAAAATGCAAAAATCAAGCACAAAAACAAAAAGAAGAAAATGTCTTATCTGTTAGCAGGAGATTCAGACACGACACAGCAGGCTACCAAGGAAACAGGAATCAAGGATTGAGACCAGAACAATTGATCACCGGCAACCCTGATGGGAAGGCGACTCCCTTATATAAGACCAGTCAGTAACACCTGATTCCCAATCCTCACAATCTTCACTGGATAGTCCAGTACCGTTTGTAACCACCAGAGGGAGCTTCTGCTCAGAACTCATTTCCAGTCTATTCACAACAGCTGTGGCTTAGTTTTGTTACATCAGAGATCTGATTTAGGTGGTAGAGATCGTGTGATCTCAGGTGTTTTTGCAATCAGAAGAGTTGGTATTTTTTAGGGTTTTTTTTGGATTGCAGTGAGAATCCTTTCCTGTACTTTTCTGTCTAGACAGATTGGGCCCCAGCGTTTGCTCATTCTATTTTCTGTCTGTGTCTGTGCTTCTTCTTGTCTAACCGCCATTACATGTTTGGGGGCTTCCTATTTTCTTTGGGGATCTGCTCCAGGGCAGATAGATTTCCTCTTTCTGCCTTTAGGTGTAGTTATCTCTCAGGCTGTGACGAGGCGTCTAGGATCAACGTAGGAACGCTCCACGGCGTAGTTGTGTGGTTAGTTCAGGTTACTGCAATTCAATAGGTTCCAGCCTCTCTGGTGTATTGCCGTGTTTGCTTTTTCTCCTCAGCTACCAAAACACAACACTATACCATCAGATACTTGGGACCGTGATGGGCTCGAAGGTGGCACTAACTTATGCAAATTTGTTCATGGACATCTTCGAGTCCATCTTCATATATAGCAGTATACATGCAACCAATATCATCAATTACAAACGTTATATAGACGATTTATTCTTTATTTATAACAATTCAAAGGATGATGTGGGTTCCTTCCTCAGTATCCTTGAAGATAATACCTGGGGTTTGGGTTTCACCCCCGTAGTAAACCCTGACACAGTCGACTTCCTTTACCTCACTTTCTGTCATGTTAATACGAAAATTCACACAAGAATCTACTTCAAACCTGTGGATGCGAACAGTTATGTCCATTATCAAAGCGGACATTACACCAAATGGTTGAGGAATATTCCACTTAATCAATACAAAAGAATCAAGAGGAACTGTAGTATGGACACAGATTTCATTAACCAATCAAAAGTCTTATCACTGTTATGTTCTGCTACAAGCACTAAGGAAAGAAAGGGATATCTGTCCCTACAATAAAACTAAGCTCAATCCCTACGATGTAACGGGGAACCTGATCCTGCGATCAGACCCGCTAAAGTCCTCAGCTAGTCTGAACGAAGACCTATAGATGCGAGGAAGGGATCCCTACAAGCACTAGGGACTGGGAGAAAAGGTGGACACCTCCTAACAGAAGTTGTAGCAGAAAAAAGAAAAACAAAACAACATAGAACATAGAGGTCTGAAGACCAAGCAAAACTGAGTAAGGTAACAAAGCACCTGGCTAGCTTAAGAGTAGAAGTTACAATGAAGTCCAGCAAAGCCAGAAGGGCGGAGCAGGATTAAATAGGCCACAAAGGTCATGTGACCAGCAAGATAAAAAAAACCTAACAGGAGAGTTCTAACAATCACAGATTTCTTGAAAGTTACCCCAAAAAATTGATCCATAGTGCCTTCTCTGAAAGCAAAAAAATACAGACCTAATCTTTAATAAAACAACCGAGTCCAGACTCTTAACAGGAAAGTTAGACTGTCCTGAGGAAGTGGTGTGATCACCACTAAATGCGTAGAAATAAAGTCTATTCTCTATTACATCCACTTGGATTACTGTTGTGAATATGCTGTAGGCGGCTTCTGAGCTGGGGCTCCCTCCGGTGGTTGCTGAGGGTAATGAACTGATTACTGAATGGCCTTCAGCTGGCGCTGAATGGTAGGATATAAGTGGCCTGAGTTCCCAGCAGCCTTGCCGGTTATCAATTGTTCCTTCTGGTCTTGCTTGAAGCACTGCTAGTTTCCTGCTCTCCTTCAGATAAGTGTTTGCTGTTTTTTTTTTCCTCTGTTTGATTTTCTCTGCTGGTTTGCTGCCTGCAGTGGACTGCAGTCTGTCCCATTTTGGGGGTCTGGTGATGCAATTGTGCTCCGTTTGTGTCTGCACTTTTGCTTTGCACTTTTGTTACTTTTTATTTGCTGAATAGCGTTTTGTTACACCAGAGATCTGATTTAGGTGGATGAGATCGTGTGATCTCAGGTTTTTTGGCAATCAGAAGTGTTGGTATTTTTGCTAGGGTTTTGTTGGATTGCAGTCAGAATTCTTTCCTGTACTTTTCTGTCTAGACAGATTGGGCCCCAGCATTTGCTCATTCTATTTTCTGTCTGTGTCCGTGCTTTCTTCTTGTCTAACCGCCATTACATGATAGGGGCTTCCTATTCTCTTTGGGGATCTGCTCCGGGGCAGATAGCTTTCATATTTCTGCCTTTAGGTGTAGTTATCTCTCAGGCTGTAACGAGGCGTCTAGGATCACCGTAGGAACGCTCCACGGCTACCTCTAGTTGTGTGGTTAGTTCAGGTTACTGCAATCCAATAGGTTCCAGCCTCTCTTGTGTATTACCGCTTTTGTTATTTTTTGCTATTTCTCCTCAGTTACCGAAACTTAACAGTATAACCAGCCCAAAAAGTGAAAATTGTATGGTACTCACAGAAGGGGAAAATAGTAATAAGGAAACTCTGTTGCATTTTTTTTCCCCTCTTTTCTCTGGGTGGTGAGGAATTTTTTTTTCTCTCAATGGAGTTTGCACAGTTGTCTGGCCGTGTGGATCAGCTTGCCACTGAGGTTCGGAGTATTGCTACCTATCTTGCTGGGTTGCCGGTTGTGGAACCTTGGATCCCCATGCCAGATTTGTTTTTGGGGGATCGATCTAAATTTCTGAATTTCAAAAATAACTGTAAGTTGTTTTTTGCCTTAAGGCCTAAGTCCTCAGGGAACACGGCACAGCAGGTTCAAATTGTCATCTCCCTGCTGCGCGGCGACCCTCAGAAATGGGCTTTTTCCCTGACACCTGGGGATCCTGTTTTGAATGATATTGATGTATTTTTTCTGGCTCTGGGGTTATTGTACGATGAACCTAATGTAACTGATCAAGCTGAAAAGATCTTGTTGTCATTAAATCAGGGTATTGAAGACGCTGAGTTGTACTGTCAGAAATTTCGAAAGTGGGCAATCCTGACCAAATGGAATGATGATGCTTTGGTAGTCTTTTTTCGAAAGGGTCTGTCAGAAGGAGTAAAGGACGTTATGGTGGGATTCCCTGTTCCCTCTGGTCTCAATGATTCTATGTCTTTGGCTATTCAAATTGACAGACGTTTGCGTGAGCGCAGAGGTATGCATGAGATAGTGTTGCCTTGTGAGCCAGCTACTGAGCCGATGCAGTGTGATGGAGTGACTTCTGGGGCTCAGCGTCATGAGTTTTGTAAGCGCCATGGGTTATGTTTCTACTGTGGTGACGCTTCCCATGCTATTTCTGTCTGCCCTAAGCGGGGAAGACGTTTTGCACGCTCAGTTGTCTTGGGTAGTGTTCAGACTAAATTTCTGTTGACTGTTACCCTGATTTACTCCCTGTCCACATTTTCTGCTCAGGCTTTTGTTGATTCAGGAGCAGCTATTAACCTGATGGATTTTGACTTTGCCAAACATTGTGGGTTTCCCATGATACCCCTGCGGAAGTCTATCCCCTACTGGGCATTGATCCTACCCCTTTGGCAGAGAACAAACCCCAGTTTTCTACTCAGGTGATAATGAGGGTTGAACGAGATCATCAGGAGAGTTGCAAATTTCTGGTGCTGTATAATCTGCATGACATTATTGTAGTAGGTTTCCCTTGGTTACAGTCTCATAATCCTGTTTTGGATTGGAAATCTGTGTCTGTGACCAGTTGGGGCTGCCAATGTGTTAATACTGACACTCATGTTTTTTCTGCCTCTCCCCAGTCTCAGGATGTCCCTGACTTTTTGACTGATTTTTCTGATGTGTTTAGTGAAAGTAAATCTGCATCCTTGCCCCCTCACAGGAGCTATGATTGCTCTATTGAATTAGTGCCTGGTGGTAAATTTTCTAAAGGTCGCCTTTTTAATTTATCTGTACCTGAACACGATGCTATGCGATCTTATATCAAGGAGTCATTGGAGAAGGGTCATATCAGACCATACTCTTCACCCTTGGGCGCCGTTTTTTTCTTTGTGGCCAAAAAGGATGGTTCATTAAGGCCATGTATTGATTATCACCTCCTGAATAAGATCAGTTAAATATCAATATCCGTTACCTTTGATTTCTGACCTATTTTCCAGAGTGAAAAGGGCTAGTTGGTTTACCAAGCTTGACCTCAGGGGGCGTATAACCTTATTCGCATTAAGCACGGGGATGAATGGAAGACGGCGTTTAATACCCCAGAGGGACATTTTGAGTACCTAGTGATGCCTTTTGGGCTCACTAATGCCCCTTCCATCTTCCAATCCTTCATGAATGATATTTTCAGGGATTTTGTGGATAAATTTCTGATTGTTTATTTGGATGATATCTTGATTTTTTCCAATGACTGGGACTCTCATGTGAAACATGTTCGGACTGTGTTCCAGATTTTGAGAGAGAATGCACTGTATGTGAAGGGATCAAAGTGTCTTTTTGGCGTACAGAAGATCTCATTTCTGGGATTCATTTTGTCTCCGTCTGTTATTGAAATGGACCCGGTCAAGGTTAAGGCCATCTGTGATTGGGTTCAACCTAATTCATTGAAGGTGTAGCGTCGGCCTCCCTGCCTTCTGCCAGGCAGGGACGCTGTTCCCCTGCAGCAGCGTCCTCTGCCAGGCAGGGACGTCGCCCCCCTTACCCTTCCTCAGCGTCCTCCTTCCGCCCTGCTGGGGCCGCGCGCTCCTTCCCTGCTGCTGGACTTAGGGCGCGCGCCCACGCCCTCCCCCGCTCTTAAAGGAGCCGCGCGCATTTTTCAAATAAGTCCCCGGCCAATGCCGGAGGACTCCACCCTATATTAAGGGCTTCCTCCTTAATGGAGGTGCCCAAGCAATGTTGTTGTTGCACTGTTTCACTCTGCTTCAGCCCTCAGGTCCCGTTACCAGTTACCTGCCTGTTTCCTGCCCGTTTGCTGTATGCTACCTGTCCGCAAGTCTACCCGGAGGTTCGGACGTCACAAGTGGTGATCCACGGCTATTCCAGAGACTCTTGCCTGCTCACTTGGGAGCGATCATCTGCCATCTGACTGCAGCCCTACCCGGAGGTTCGGACGTCACAAGCGGTGATCCCCGGCTATTCCAGAGACTCTTGCCTGCTCACTTGGGAGCGATCATCTGCCATCTGACTGCAGCCCTACCCGGAGGTTCGGACGTCACAAGCGGTGATCCCCGGCTGTTCCAGAGACTCTCGCCTGCTCACTTGGGAGTGTCCATCTGCCATCTGCCTGCTAGCCTACCGGGAGGCTTCACCATCTCAGGTCGTATATACCTGTCCATCTAGAGACTGCCCCGGTTACTTGCTGTGACAACCTGCCTGTCAATCCAGAGACTGCCCCGGTCACTTGCCGTGACAACCGGCCTGTCTATCCAGAGACTACCCCGGTCACTTGCCGTGACAACCTGCCTGTCAATCCAGAGACTGCCCCGGTCACTTGCCGTGACAACCTGCCTGTCTATCCAGAGACTACCCCGGTCACTTGCCGTGACAACCTGCCTGTCAATCCAGAGACTGCCCCGGTCACTTGCCGTGACAACCTGCCTGTCAATCCAGAGACTGCCCCGGTCACTTGCCGTGATCCTTTCCCGTATAAACCAGAGACTGCCCCGTCACTTGCCGTGACTTCCTGTCCGTCTCCCTGGGCGCCACCCGCTCTCTTACAAGTATAACCTTCTTGTATAAATAAAGCTCAGAGGTTCCACCTACCGGACCCGTTACAGTTTGCTCGGGCCATGGAACCCGGTGGCACCCAAACCCCTTCGCTATCTGACCTGTGTCATGAACTGTCTCGTCAGAGGTCTCAACAGGAGTCCATCCTGGGTCATCTGCGGTGTGTTAATTCCCGCCTGGACACTCTGAATACTTCCCCGACAACCACCGCGAGCACCATGACTCGCAATCCGGCAGTTCCGCTGCTTACCAACTCCGTGGTTTCTATTCCAGGACCTCGACTTTCAGCTCCTCCTCGGTTTGGCGGCGACCCTGCTCTGGCTCGGGGTTTCATCAACCAATGTACCCTGCATTTTGAACTCCTGGCACACCAGTTTAACTCTGACCGGGCCAAAATTGCCTTCATCATGTCACATCTCACCGGAGAGGCCCTGGCCTGGCTAAATCCTCTTTGGGAAAGAGAAGATCCTCTGGTGTCTAACCTGTCAGCTTTTCTCTTAGCCTTCCGGAAGGTATTCGATGAACCCGGACGGAAGACCTCCTTGTCATGGGTGCATCGCCACAAAGATCGTCGCGATTGCACATTCTGACTTCTCACAGCTGAGCTTCTGTTTCTTTGTTTTTTGGTAATGTGAGAGTTAATTTTTCCTAGCTCTTTGCTAAGGCTAGGTGCAGCCTCGCCCGCTGCTTTTGATTATGTTCTAATTAGTTTCCTTTATATTTCTGCCAGTCTGGGTGTTAGACGCCGGTGAAAGCATTCATGTAGTTCAGCAGTCTGGATCGGTTCTGAGAATATTTAAGCTAAGAGTTCATTAGTTGTTTTTACTCTTATAGCTTATAGTTTATCTCTGAGACCTTAGGTGTTCCTACTGTGTGTGAGTGTTGTATGTAAGACTTTATTTACTTTATTCCTTCTCTTTCTTGTATGTCTTTCTGTTCATTATCCGTTACCTGTTCATTCCCTTTGGTGGTATTCAGGGTCCTTCTTAGGACTAGAATACAGTTGGCAGGGATTGATAGGAGACAGGGTTTACGCTGGTGGCCTGGACCTCTGTACCTTTAACAGTACCTCCAGGTAGAGGGATTAGTTAGGACCCCAGTTTAGGGTCAGCTTAGACCCCGGTCACCCTCTAGCCGGAGACAGCGTATAACGGATTCCGTTTTGACCCACTGGACATTCTATCAGGTAAATCCATGTTATAATATATCTATGCGCATGTTATATAGTATGTTGCCCTTTTGATATAGATTACTGACATCTCATATATATATCTGCTATACAGCGTGACATTTTCACCGGCCCAAAAAGATTCTCCCCAGCTGTCATGGATCCAGTAGCCCAGCTGGCCCGACAGTTGCAGGGGTTGTCCATGGAATTTGCAGACATTAAGTCCAAGGTTTTGTCCCTCCCAGAGCAAACCAGATCTGAACCTAAGGTTGCTCTCCCGGACAGGTTCACTGGTGGGCGGGACAAATTTTTTACTTTCCGGGAGGCATGTAAATTGTACTTTCGGCTGCGGCCTCGGTCATCTGGGAGTGAAGAGCAGAGGGTGGGAATTGTTATCTCGCTCTTACAAGGGGACCCTCAATCTTGGGCGTTCTCTATTCCTCCAGGCTCCCCAGATCTCCAGTCAGTGGATCGATTTTTTACTGCCCTGGGTCTGGTATATGATGATCCGGATCGAGTTTCCCTTGCTGAAACAAAGTTACGTAAAATACGGCAGGGAAATCGTCCAGCGGAGGAATATTCTTCTGAGTTCCGTAGATGGGCAACAGATACTCAGTGGAATGACCCAGCTCTTAGGAGCCAGTTTTGTCAAGGGTTGTCTGACAAATTAAAAGATGTGTTGGCTCAGTATGATTCTCCTCCATCACTGGAGGCTGCTATGGCCCTTGCTATTCGCATTGATAGACGACTTCGGGGAAGACGCGAGGTAACTCCGCCCCCCATGATGACTCCACCTACTACTAAAGTCCCTTATACTGAGGTTCCCCTGGTCTGTTCTGAGGAACCCATGCAGTTGGGAGGGACATCATTTTGTAGGAGGGAATCGGCGGTGCGCCGCAAGGCTAGAAGGTGTTTCTTTTGCGGGAGAGAGGGACATTTTGTTGGGGGTTGTCCATCCCGGACCTCTTTGACCCAAGGAGTTAACCTGGGAGTCTGTATTTCGTCCCCAAATCCCTCTCAGTTTATCGTGCCTGCGGAGGTGGTGATTGGTACTAGAACTGAGAGGATTTCTGTTTTTCTTGATAGTGGGTCCGGGGCTAATCTTGTGGACGCTCGGTTTGCCCAGGTGCATGGTATGCAACTGAGTGTATTGGCCAAACCGGTCCCTATACTCTCTATTGATTCTAGACCTCTTGGTCAAGGTAGCTTGGTTCAAGCTGTTCATAACATAGATCTTCGAGTAGGGGCAATGCATAAAGAGCAATTGTCTTGTTATGTGTTGGAGGGTCTACCTACTCCTATTGTGTTGGGACTTCCTTGGTTGGCTAAACATAACCCAGTGATTGATTGGCAATCCAGAAAGATAAGCCAGTGGGGTGAATTTTGCAAGAATAACTGCATGAGCACGGTCATCGGTGCAGTTGTGCCTAGGACTTTGCCTCCTTTTCTGGAGGACTTTGGGGAGATGTTCTCAGAGAAGGGGTGTAAAGAGTTACCTCCTCATCGCGCATATGACTGCTCAATAAAGTTGCTTCCTGATGCCTTATCTCGTACTTTCCCAGGGACCGGGAGGATGGATGATCCGGTTCCTATTCCTCAGGAGGGAGTTGTGGTGTCAGCTGTATGCTCTGAGCTTGAGGGGGAGGTATTGGGGGCTCAGGGGGACGCCCCTGTGGGACTTCCAGGGAGACTGATAGTTCCAGATCAGTTAAGACTGAAGGTTACGGAGAACCGTTACAAATGGATGGCTGATAGGGGGAGAGTTTCTGGTCGAGATCTGAAGGTGAATGATCTGGTGTGGTTGTCTACCAGGAATATTAAACTTAAAGTTCCCTCCTGGAGGTTGGGTCCCAGATTCATCGGGCCGTACAGGATCAGTTCCATAATTAATCCTGTGGCATTTCGTCTGGACCTCCCTCCTACGTTTAAAATTCATAATGTGTTTCACAAGTCATTACTTAAAAAGTATGTGGCACCAGTCATACCGTCACCTCTACCTCCTCCTTCAGTGGTGGTCAATGATAACGTGGACGGACCTTTCACACAACTCACCCGGACAGACCTGGTCATGAGGGTCCGGAGGCCCCTCGTAGAAGGGGGGGTACTGTCATGGGTGCATCGCCACAAAGATCGTCGCGATTGCACATTCTGACTTCTCACAGCTGAGCTTCTGTTTCTTTGTTTTTTGGTAATGTGAGAGTTAATTTTTCCTAGCTCTTTGCTAAGGCTAGGTGCAGCCTCGCCCGGCTGCTTTTGATTATGTTCTAATTAGTTTCCTTTATATTTCTGCCAGTCTGGGTGTTAGACGCCGGTGAAAGCATTCATGTAGTTCAGCAGTCTGGATCGGTTCTGAGAATATTTAAGCTAAGAGTTCATTAGTTGTTTTTACTCTTATAGCTTATAGTTTATCTCTGAGACCTTAGGTGTTCCTACTGTGTGTGAGTGTTGTATGTAAGACTTTATTTACTTTATTCCTTCTCTTTCTTGTATGTCTTTCTGTTCATTATCCGTTACCTGTTCATTCCCTTTGGTGGTATTCAGGGTCCTTCTTAGGACTAGAATACAGTTGGCAGGGATTGATAGGAGACAGGGTTTACGCTGGTGGCCTGGACCTCTGTACCTTTAACAGTACCTCCAGGTAGAGGGATTAGTTAGGACCCCAGTTTAGGGTCAGCTTAGACCCCGGTCACCCTCTAGCCGGAGACAGCGTATAACGGATTCCGTTTTGACCCACTGGACATTCTATCAGGTAAATCCATGTTATAATATATCTATGCGCATGTTATATAGTATGTTGCCCTTTTGATATAGATTACTGACATCTCATATATATATCTGCTATACAGCGTGACACTCCTCTGCATCATCTCTGCTGCGTCTTCGTCAGGAGAGTCTCACCGTGGGTCAATATGCCATAAGGTTTCGTACCCTTGCCTCAGAGCTGGCTTGGGATAATGACGCTCTGATAGCTGTCTTCTGGGAGGGCTTGTCCGGCCGCATTAAAGATGAACTTGCCGGTCGGGACATTCCAACCTCTCTCGATGACCTAATAACTCTGGCCAATCGAATTGATCTACGGTTCCAGGAGCGAGCCAAAGAGGTCACCCGTGAGAGAAGGTTTCCTCGCCTAGCTCCTTCATTTCAGAGACCTGTAACTCCTTCCGTATCTCCTCAAGTGCCCCCGGCAGAGCCCATGCAGGTCGACCAGACCAAGATGGTCAAAGCCCGTCAGGACTCACGCCGTGCTGAGGGGAGTTGCTTCTACTGTGGCAGTAAGGAGCACCGGATCCGTACCTGCCCAGAGAGGTCGGGAAACGCCTGTGTCTAGGTTCGCTCGGAGAGGTCCACCTAGACAAGAATAAATCCTCTTCATCTCTGCTGCTGTCTGTCTCAATTCTCCTCGGTGAGAACCGTTACTTCGAACTAGCCCAACTTGATTCTGGAGCAGCTGGGAATCTCGTTTCACAGGCTCTGGTAGAGAAATATCGCATTCCCACCAAACCTCTGCTTGAACCAGTATCTGTTGCTGCTGTAGATGGGGGTCTTCTACCACGTCCCATCCAGCTTATCACCGAGGCTATAACCCTGCAGGTGGGAATGTTACATTCTGAGAGTATCTCATTTCATGTTCTACCTGGACTCTCTCACGCTTTCTTACTAGGTCTGCCTTGGCTCCAAAAGCATGCACCCGTGCTCGACTGGCAGACTGGAGAGATTCTTCGCTGGGGACAGGACTGTCATCAAACATGTCTGGTGCCTGTTCATCCTGTCCGTCCTTCTCCTACACCTGCTAATCTACCAGGACTCCCGATTCCATATTGGTCTTTCGCTGATGTCTTTAATAAAAAGGAAGCAGAGACATTACCCCCACACAGACCGTATGATTGCCCGATCGACCTGCTACCTGGTACTACGCCTCCCCGTGGGCGTATTTACCCATTGTCCGCTGCTGAGACCAGGTCGATGTCCGAATATATCGAGGAGAACTTGGCCAAAGGATTCATCCGGAAATCTACCTCCCCAGCGGGAGCAGGTTTCTTCTTCGTAAAAAAGAAAGACGGATCTCTCCGTCCCTGTATTGACTACAGAGGCTTAAATTTGATCACGGTGAAGAATAAGTACCCTCTTCCGCTCATTCCAGAATTGTTTGATCGACTTAGAGGGGCGAGAATCTTCACCAAACTGGATCTTCGTGGGGCATACAACCTGGTTCGTATCCGTCGGGGAGATGAATGGAAGACGGCATTCAACACCCGGGACGGCCACTACGAGTATTTGGTGATGCCCTTTGGTCTCTGTAATGCTCCAGCAGTCTTTCAGGAGTTGGTCAATGACATCTTTCGGGACCTCCTCTACTCTTGCATTGTGGTGTACCTAGACGATATCTTGGTCTTCTCTCCGGACCTCCAGTCTCACCGGAGGGATGTTCGTCAGGTTCTGCTCAGGCTCAGGCAGAATCACCTCTTCGCCAAATATGAGAAGTGCCTCTTTGAGCAGACCTCGCTTCCGTTTTTGGGCTACATCATTTCTCAGACAGGCCTACGAATGGATCCGGAGAAACTGTCTGCCATCGAGACGTGGCCTTGACCGGAGGGGTTGAAGGCCATTCAGCGGTTCCTGGGATTCGCCAACTATTACCGCCTCTTCATACCGCACTTCTCTTCCAGGACTGCTCCAATCTCCACGCTCACCCGCAAGGATGATAACCCCAAACAGTGGACGCCCGAAGCAGAGGAGGCCTTTCTTTCCTTAAAACAGGCCTTCTCTTCCGCTCCAGTGCTGCATCGCCCGGACGGCAACAAGCAGTTCTTCCTGGAGGTGGACGCTTCCTCCTCTGGAGCCAGAGCGGTACTCACTCAAAAATCTTCATCCGGGAGGATGGTATCCTGCGGCTTCTTCTCCAAACTCTTCTCCTCCTCCGAGCGCAACTACTCCATAGGAGACCGAGAGTTATTGGCCATCAAGTTGGCATTGGAGGAGTGGCGTTACCTACTCGAGGGGGCTCTTCATCCGGTAATCATTTACACGGACCACAAGAATCTGGCTTACCTCCAGCATGCTCAGAGACTTAACCCTCGCCAAGCCCGGTGGTCCTTGTTTTTTGCCCGCTTCGATTTTCTCTTGCATTTTCGCCCGCCTGACAAGAACGTCAAGGCTGATGCCTTGTCCCGGTCTTTCCTGGTGTCAGATCTCGAGGAAGAACCTAAACATATCATCGATCCCGCCAGAGTGATGCGGGTGGCTCCCGTGAGTCTAAATCGTCTCCCTCCTGGTAAGACGTTCGTATCTGTAACCGACCGGAAGAGAATCCTACACTGGGGTCATTCGTCTAAACTAGCTGGCCACGCTGGTCAGAAAAAGACCTTCCAACTCATAACCCGGCATTATTGGTGGCCTACCCTGCACAAGGACGTAATAGACTTTGTATCTGCCTGTGTCTCCTGTGCCCGCAACAAAGTTCCGAGACACCTGCCTGCCGGCCGTCTTCTTCCGCTTCCTGTACCCGCTGCCCCCTGGCAGCATATAGCCATGGACTTCATAACAGATCTGCCCGTTTCTGCCGGTTGTACGGTCATTTGGGTGGTCGCTGACCGCTTTTCCAAGATGGCTCACTTCATTCCTCTGCCAGGTCTTCCGTCTGCACCCGAGTTGGCTAAAGACTTTATCCGCCACATCTTCCGTCTCCATGGTCTGCCTCGTCACATTGTGTCGGATCGTGGGGTACAGTTCACCTCACGTTTCTGGAGAGCCACTTGTAAGTTGCTAGACGTCACCTTGGATTTCTCCTCCGCTTACCACCCACAGTCCAATGGACAAGTTGAGCGAATCAACCAGAATCTGACCAGTTATCTCCGGCACTTCGTTAATGCCCACCATTCTGACTGGGTGGAGCTCCTGCCTTGGGCCGAATTCTCTTACAATAATCACGAGAGCGAATCTTCCTCCAAGTCTCCGTTTTTTGTAGTCTTCGGTCAGCACCCTCGGATCCCTGTTCCTGTCACCATCTCTGTGGACAATCCAGCTGCGGAATCTCTGGTTAGAGAATTTTCCTCCATATGGGAGAGTACCCGATCCGCACTCATTCAGTCATCCGAGCGTATGAAGAGACATGCTGACAAAAGACGTCTGGATCCTCCTCAATTCCGTCCTGGGGATAAGGTCTGGCTTTCGTCCAAGTATGTCCGGCTCAAGATTCCTTCCTACAAGTTAGGCCCTCGGTTCATCGGTCCCTTTGAGATCATCAGTCAGATCAACCCGGTGTCCTATAAATTGAAACTCCCGGCCAATTTGCGCATTCCTAACTCTTTCCATGTATCTCTCCTCAAACCGGTGGTACTTAACTCTTTTTTCAAGTCTACAGGTACACCTCCTGCTCCAGTGTCTGCTGACGATGAATTTGAGGTAGAGAACATTCTGGCCACCAAAAGGGTAGGAAGAAAGACTTATTTTTTGGTGGATTGGAAGGGGTTTGGTCCTGAGGAGAGAACGTGGGAGCCTCGGGAGAACATCCATGCCCCTCTCATCCTAGCTAAATTTATTTCTGGCCTAAAGAGGGGGGGCCTAGAGGGGGGGGTACTGTAGCGTCGGCGTCCCTGCCTTCTGCCAGGCAGGGACGCTGTTCCCTGCAGCAGCGTCCTCTGCCAGGCAGGGACGTCGCCCCCCTTACCCTTCCTCAGCGTCCTCCTTCCGCCCTGCTGGGGCCGCGCGCTCCTTCCCTGCTGCTGGACTTAGGGCGCGCGCCCGCGCCCTCCCCCGCTCTTAAAGGAGCCGCGCGCATTTTTCAAATAAGTCCCCGGCCAATGCCGGAGGACTCCACCCTATATTAAGGGCTTCCTCCTTAATGGAGGTGCCCGAGCAATGTTGTTGTTGCACTGTTTCACTCTGCTTCAGCCCTCAGGTCCCGTTACCAGTTACTGCCTGTTTCCTGCCCGTTTGCTGTATGCTACCTGTCCGCAAGTCTACCCGGAGGTTCGGACGTCACAAGTGGTGATCCACGGCTATTCCAGAGACTCTTGCCTGCTCACTTGGGAGCGATCATCTGCCATCTGACTGCAGCCCTACCCGGAGGTTTGGACGTCACAAGCGGTGATCCCGGCTGTTCCAGAGACTCTCGCCTGCTCACTTGGGAGTGTCCATCCGCCATCTGCCTGCTAGCCTACCGGGAGGCTTCACATCTCAGGTCGTATATACCTGTCCATCTAGAGACTGCCCGGTTACTTGCTGTGACAACCTGCCTGTCAATCCAGAGACTGCCCCGGTCACTTGCCGTGACAACCGGCCTGTCTATCCAGAGACTACCCCGGTCACTTGCCGTGACAACCTGCCTGTCAATCCAGAGACTGCCCGGTCACTTGCCGTGACAACCTGCCTGTCTATCCAGAGACTACCCCGGTCACTTGCCGTGACAACCTGCCTGTCAATCCAGAGACTGCCCCGGTCACTTGCCGTGACAACCTGCCTGTCAATCCAGAGACTGCCCGGTCACTTGCCGTGATCCTTTCCCGTATAACCAGAGACTGCCCCGTCACTTGCCGTGACTTCCTGTCCGTCTCCCTGGGCGCCACCCGCTCTCTTACAAGTATAACCTTCTTGTATAAATAAAGCTCAGAGGTTCCACCTACCGGACCCGTTACAGAAGGCTCTTCAGAGATTTTTGGGTTTTGCCAATTTTTATCGTAAATTTATTGGTAATTTCTCTGGTATTGTTAAACCATTGACAGATCTGACCAAAAAGGGTTTCGATGTAGTGAATTGGCCTCCTGAGGCAGTTTCTGCATTTCAGGAACTTAAGCAGAGATTCATTTCTGCTCCTGTTCTACGGCAGCCTGATGTTTCTCTGCCATTTCAGGTGGAGGTTGATGCCTCTGAAATTGGGGCAGGTGCCGTTTTGTCCCAAAGGGATCCAGAGACCTCTAAGAGTAACCCTTGTGCCTTTTTCTCTCGAAAATTTTCTCCAAGTGAACGTAATTATGACGTGGGTAATCGGGAGTTATTGGCCATGAAGTGGGCCTTTGAAGAGTGGAGACATTGGCTGGAAGGAGCCAAACATCAGGTGGTGGTCCTCAACGACCATAAGAACCTGGTTTATTTTGAATCAGCCAAGTGACTTAATCCTAGACACGCCAGGTGGGCCTTGTTTTTCACATGTTTTAATTTTGTGGTTTCTTTTCTTCCTGGCACTAAGAATGTCAAGGCGGATGCTCTCTCGAGGAGTTTCTTTGCAGATTCTCCTGAGTTATCTGATCCTGCTGTTATTTTGAAAGAGGGTGTGGTTCTTTCCGCCATTTCGCCCAATTGAGATGGCTCTGGAAGGGTGTCAGGAGGATAAACCTGAGCGCTGCCCTGTTGGGAAGTTGTTTGTTCCAGACCAGTGGAAAAAGAGGGTGATGTCTGAGATTCATTGTTCCGCGTTAGCTGGGCATCCCGGGATTTTTGGTACCAGAGACTTGGTGAGTCGCTCCTTTTGGTGGCCTACTTTGTCTTGTGACGTCAGGGACTTTGTGCAGTCCTGTGGGACTTGCTCTCGTTCTAGTGGTTTGTTAATGCCATTACCTGTACCCAAGAGGCCATGGACCCATATTTCTATGGATATTATTTCCGACCTTCCTGTCTCTCAGAGAATGACCGTTATCTTGGTAATCTGTCATAGGTTTTCCAAGATGATACATCTTGTGCCATTACCTAAGTTGCCTTCCTCCTCCGAGTTGGTGCCTTTGTTCTTTCAGCATGTGGTTCGGTTACATGGCATTCGGAGAACATTGTGTCTGACAGAGGAGTCCAGTTTGTTTCCAGATTTTGGAGGACATTTTGTTCTAAACTTGGTGTTCAGTTGTCTTTCTCCTCTGCATTTCACCCCCAGACCAATGAACAAATCGAGAGAACAAACCAGACCTTGGAAACTTATTTGAGATGTTTTGTGTCTGCTGATCAAGATGACTTTTTTGCCTTTGGCTGAGTTTGCTCTTAATGATAGAGCTAGCTCTGCCACCTTGATGTTTCCATTTTTCTGCAATTCCAGGTTTCACCTCGATTTTCTTCAGGACAGGCGGAGGCTTGTTTGTCCGGGGGTTTACTCTATTGTGCAGCATATGCAGCAGATTTGGGACCAGGTGGTGGAGAGGTTGTCTTCCTCTCAGGAGAAGGCCCAGCGGTTTGCCAACTGGCATAGGACTGATGGTCCTTGTTTTAAAGTGGGGGACTTGGTTTGGTTGTCCTCAAGGAATATCCGTATGAAGGTTGCATCTCCAAAATTTAAGCCAAGGTTCATTGGATCTTATAAGATCATGGAAATTATTAATCTGGTTTCCTTCCGTTTGCTTCTTCCAGGGACATTTAAGATCCATAACGTGTTCCACAAATCCATATTGAAGAGGTTTGTCGAACCAGTGGTTCCTATGGCTGCACCTCCCGACCTGTTTTGGTTGAGGGCAATTTGGAGTATGTGGTTGAGAAGATATTGGATTCTCGTTTTGCTAGACGGAAACTCCAGTATTTGGTTAAGTGGAGAGGTTATGGTCAGGAGGACAATTTTGTGTGTTTGCTTCGGACATTCATGCTGGTAGACTTATCCGTGCCTATCATCAAGCCCATCCTGATCGGCCTGGTTACGCAGGTGAGGGTTCGGTGACCCCTCCTCAA
This sequence comes from Oophaga sylvatica, assembly GCA_033576555.1. NCBI lineage: Eukaryota > Metazoa > Chordata > Amphibia > Anura > Dendrobatidae > Oophaga > Oophaga sylvatica. Next base: position 517 of record JARQOD010006919.1, on the reverse strand, counting down.
GGGGGGGGGTACTGTTGTGAATATGCTGGAGGCGGATTCTGAGCTGGGGCTCCCTCTGGTGGTTGCTGAGGGTAATGAACTGATTACTGAATGGCCTTCAGCTGGTGCTGAATGGTAGGATATAAGTGACTTGAGTTCCCAGCAGCCTTGCCGGTTATCAATTGTTCTTCTTGTCTTGCTTGAAGCACTGCTAGTTTCCTGCTCTCCTTTAGATAAGTGTTTGCTGTTTTTTTTTTCCTCTGTTTGATTTTCTCTGCTGGTTTGCTGCCTGCAGTGGACTGCAGCTGTCCCCTTTTGAGGGTCTGACGCTGCAATTGTGCTCCGTTTGGTCTGCACTTTTGCTTTGCTCTTTTGTTACTTTTTATTTGCTGAATAGCGTTTTGTTACACCAGAGATCTGATTTAGGTGGATGAGATCATGTGATCTCAGGTTTTTTAGCAATCAGAAGTGTTGGTATTTTTGTTAGGGTTTTGTTGGATTGCAGTCAGAATTCTTTCCTGTACTTTTCTGTCTAGAC